>JBBPKP010000212.1:0-16155 GCA_038089335.1 Boletellus aff. obscurococcineus | reverse complement strand
CCAGAACCTAGAATAAGGACCTTGTGGACCTTAGCACGGGGATTGCGTTTTTCATTTTCTTCCTTGCGACCCCCAGGAAGAGCGATGGGAACGAGCGAATTAGACGAGACACACTCTTCTACGTTCTGAATGAAGACATCAAAGAGAAACTCGGTGTCACGCGGTCCGGGTGTAGACTCTGGATGGAATTGTACAGAGAAGAAGGGCTGCTTCTCACAGTAAATGCCTTCATTGCTGCCATCGTTAGCATTCCTAAACAATTCCTTCCAGCAGGTCGGAAGGGTAGCCGCGTCGACCTGATAGCCGTGGTTCTGACTCGTGATATAGCACCTGCCGGAGAGCGCATCTGTACACGGGATGTTTTGTCCTCGGTTACCGTACTTCATCTTCGAAGTTTTTGCACCAGCAGCTAGCGCCAACAACTGGTGCCCGAGACAGATACCGAATATAGGTTTGTCACCTTTCTGAATTGCGCGCGAAAGCGCTGCAATAGTGGCGGTAAGCGTGGACGGATCACCTGGCCCATTGGAGACAAAAAGCCCGTCGTACGGCTCCGGATCTTCAACGAAGTCGTGGTCCCAAGGGACGACCTTCACTTCCACTCCCCGGCCTACAAAACACCGTATTTGGTTGTATTTCATGCCAACATCGACTGCGACGATGCGGAGGACGCGTCCGGAAGGGTGTATACGCGGTTTCGTAGTTGGATGGAAGACTCGAGGGGTCGCTAGTGATACACTGGCCACCAAGTTATCCTGGTTGGGATCATGAAAAGGGGTATCAAGATAATCCTCCCGCCATGACAAGGATGCAGATGGGGAGGGCGCTCGTGACACCGGTGAATCTGGTACGAGCGAGTGCAAACGACCTCGAGGGGCCCCTGGTCTACGCGCCAAAATTCTTGCGAGCATCGAGCCATTTTGGCGAATTTTTTTGGTGAGCGCACGTGTATCGACGCCATAAATGGCAGGAACACCGTTATCTTTGAGCCAAGTACCCAGAGAGGAATTTGCCAGAAAATGGCTGTAATCGTCTGAGTATGAACCAACAACCAGGGCAATGGTGTGGATACGCGACGACTCAAATTCTGACGGCAATTGATCAATGGACGACTGGCGCTCTGGAACACCATAGTTGCCAATGAGAGGGTACGTGAGGACAAGGATCTGACCCTCATACGATGGGTCCGTCAGAGACTCGGTGTACCCGACCATACCTAAAGGTGTATTTCATGATGATCGCTTAGAGACAGGGAGAGAATGTCTAACCGGTCTGGAAGACACACTCGCCGGCTACACTCTTGTCTTCTGCGCCGAAGCTGATGCCACGGTAGGCAGTGCCATCGGATAACTCTAGAACAGCGTCAAGGAGTGCGTGACGCGTCTCGCTGGGAGTAAAACAGATTGGTTGTACGGGATTCCCATTCGCCTTGCTCACGGAACGCGAGATTGGCGGTCGATGAAACGCGGCCATAGCTCTGAATGATTTCTTCTTTGCCCTTCACCAAGGACGCCAGGGGATCGGTGAAGAGGCCGGATGGAGGCAGGCTGTTGACGTTTGTTTGTCAAGTCAGGCTCGAGGCGCGAAACGCAAATCGTGGTGGCGAGCGAATCGCCAATCCCCGACTCCATCAACTAAATTATTATTTCATTATTTTAAAGAAAACATTTACGAGTCCAAAAAAGATGTGGAACCCTTGGCACGAAGGCAAGGGTTCCACATCTTTTCAACCCTGGCAGATAACGATAATCGTGCCCGCATGCACATACAACCGCGGCGACGGTGACCACCCCGTGTGACCTATATCTATGGGCACACCCGTTCCAACCCCTACTCTGAACGAGTGACTTACGATGCACTACGCCCGGATGGATAGCTGGAATTGGCCTGTGGCATAAACCACCCCCAGGAACCCGAGACGGCCAGTCGACAGGCGAACAACGAACCCCGGCCACAGGCACAACAAGCGCTAGGCCAGTAGTACCAGCGGACGCATCGTGCAACGCAAAGCAGTAATCGAAGGCGTGAACGAGCCGATAACGAAGTCAGACTCAGCTGATGTGGGTCGTGGCAAACGCATGTGCGACCAGGCGCAAACGGCTGTAAATCACAGCTGACGAATGCAGTCAGTATATACCAGAAAGCGGTGACGACACACCAGAAACAACGCTCTTGGTTTGTATCGACGAGACGAGCGCACCGAGTCAGGACGACAGGCTAACAGACGACCGGGGCCAAGAGGCCGAGATGCCAGGCGTTGAGGATAACTAGGACACCGAACTGACGGAAATGGTGGCTGAATTGTAGGGAACGATGCCGAACGGATGACGCGGCGAGCGAGGCGGACCGCGACTCGAATCAAATCGAACGGAGGTGATACTTGAGGTGGATCAGCACGGACAGCAGGCGCATGAAACAGCCAATATGTCTGGGTCACCCAAGCCACTTTCAGGATGATGCCGATGTCTATTGAGCCCATCGGTAAACCCTAGATGTGTTAGTCAAGCGGCGAGTGCAAAAAGGTACACTCACCATCTTATCGGATGTGTCCAGGAGGTATCAGCCAAATCAGAGTGACCGGACTCATTGCATATGGACTAGAGACACTGGATGAGTCCCCAATGATGGTGCAAGGTGTGAAGGCGTCGGGAACAGCGTTGGTGGATGAACTGAGGGTGGAAGTGGGCGGGCAATAAAAAAATAGTAATAGAAATGTCATGATTACTAAGCACCTTATCCTGGGTCTCGCCCATCACTACGTGCCGCACAGAAATAGACAACTAAATTATTGACATACAGTAGACTACCTCATAATGCGTACCGCAGGTCGGGAGAAGAAAAAACGTGTGCATTATGAGGTGTATGCAGTAGCGGATATGTCACACATCTGTGACATCTGTGATATCGACAGTACGCGGTAGCGAATCTCGGAAGTCAGTGGGGTAAAGATATTCACGTCCGTGGTGTCTGCGTCGTAACGGAGAAGGCCTCATGTTTGGGGTGGGAAATACCACAGCCACTAATTTGGTCGCCGCTCGAAATACAAGCGTACACCCTAGACCCGGCTGCACGTTCTCGTTTTCGACCACTTCATCCATTCGTGTCCCAACGCCATCCTTTGACGACTTCCTTTTTCTCACTACTCAATGTACGTGTCTCTTCTTATCGTCGCGTTCTCCTCGAGTCATCTGCGCGTCGGGCGCGACTTTTCATCTCGCGTTCGGTGTCCCAACACTGAATCACGTTTCAACGTTCGCTCCATTCTGATTACTCTCTTTGTAGCATGCGCGAGATTGTCCACATCCAGACCGGTCAGGTGAGCCCACAGCATTTTGCTGAGACACGAGCTCATTAAATGTACGTTTTCTAATACAGTGCGGTAACCAAATCGGTGAGCCTTGACCTGTCCATGTTGGTCGTCACGCAATCTTACTATATACCGTGTAGGTGCAAAATTCTGGGAAGTGGTCTCCGATGAGCATGGTATTGAGCGGGATGGTCTCTACAAAGGAACCAATGACATGCAGCTCGAGCGTATCTCGGTCTACTACAATGAGATCGGGTCCAACAAATATGTTCCTCGCGCAGTCTTGGTCGATCTTGAGCCAGGTACCATGGACTCCGTTCGCTCCGGTCCTCTAGGTGGTCTTTTCCGTCCCGACAACTTCATCTTTGGACAGAGTGGCGCTGGCAATAACTGGGCGAAAGGACGTGAGTGATTCACGTCACCGAGCTACATCACTCGCTAAAGCGTAGGCTTCAGACTACACCGAGGGCGCGGAGTTGGTCGACTCCGTTTTGGATGTTGTGCGGAAGGAGGCTGAGGGCACTGACTGCCTCCAAGGCGAGTAATTTTCATTGGATTTGACTAAGCTCGTGATATCAATCATAAATACAGGCTTCCAAATCACCCACTCACTTGGCGGTGGCACTGGTGCTGGAATGGGAACACTCCTCATGTCCAAGATTCGTGAAGAGTATCCTGACCGTATGATGTGCACATACTCGGTTGTTCCAAGTCCCGCCGTCTCGGACACTGTTGTCGAGGTGTGTTCTTTCTTTCCCTCTCATCTGACACGTTCCAATCATATTTTCTATAGCCGTACAATGCTACTCTTTCGGTTCATCAACTTGTGGAAAACTCTGATGAGACCTTCTGTATTGACAATGAAGCGCTCTACGATATCTGCTTCAGGACCCTCAAGCTTTCCACACCCACCTACGGAGATCTCAACCACCTTGTATCATTCGTTATGTCTGGTATTACGACTTGCTTACGTTTCCCTGGCCAACTGAACTCAGATCTCCGCAAACTTGCCGTCAACATGGGTATGTTACGTCCATAACTGACTAGGCATGGACTAATGTATGGTTGCGAAGTTCCTTTCCCTCGTCTCCACTTCTTCATGACCGGATTCGCGCCCTTGACTGCTCGTGGTAGCCAACAATATCGTGCTGTTACCGTTCCCGAGTTGACGCAACAAATGTTTGATGCGAAGAACATGATGGCTGCCTCGGATCCACGACATGGCCGCTATCTCACTGTGAGCTCAGTGATGGTTCTTCGCATCAGCTAATTCCTTTCCATAGGTTGCCGCTGTATTCCGCGGCAAGGTTTCCATGAAAGAAGTGGAAGAACAGATGCAAAACGTGCAGAATAAGAATTCGGCTTACTTCGTCGAGTGGATCCCCAACAATGTACTGTCGGCACAGTGTGATATACCTCCCCGCGGTGTTAAGATGGCGGTCACATTCCTGGGTAACTCGACTGCCATTCAAGAACTCTTCAAGCGTGTCAGTGACCACTTCACCGCCATGTTCAAGCGCAAGGCTTTCTTGCATTGGTACACGCAAGAGGGTATGGATGAGATGGAGGTTTGTTGTTGCCATGTTAGAAAAAATTGCATACTCAATATCGTCGGCAGTTCACGGAGGCCGAGTCAAACATGCAGGACCTCATCGCTGAATACCAGCAATACCAGGACGCAACGTGAGTATACGTGTTAGCATGCCGAGTCGGTTACTTATACGTCTACTAGTGTTGAGGAGGAAGCTGAGTACGAGGAGGAACCTCCAGCAGAGGAGGAGCAGTAGAGCTTAAAACAAATTACTTTCTGGCTATTTTCCTGTTCTGTTTACGACGAAAACTTAGGCACTCCGCTATTGGTCTTCCTTTGTGTTTGATGCCCTTGTCAATTATTTTCACGCCATCGTTATTACCCTAATCGATCTCACGTGATTACCTTGTTCACAACGAGGTCATTCAGTTGTAAATTGAACGTCGAGGAATTTGCTTAGGGGTGAGAAATGATTTGTCATTGTATGTCTGCGCATGACGAAACAAGGAATATAGCAGTCTGTTACGTAGCTGAGCGTGCTTTCGGTCGTTTTTTGTACCTACTCCTCTCGCAACTTTACAGCGGTTTGCAAAGCAATGCGGAAAACGGCTCCCAAAAATTCGATAGGTTAAGCATTACCGACGCCAGGATTCCGCGTTTATCTCATTGGGGAAACACTCCACGGCCCATCACGCTTGCCCTCTACGCCATCCATGCCGGCCCACGTCGCCTCCAACGACACAAGTTTCCACATCCCTGTCCTTTTTGAAGAAGGATATTCTGTCAAAGATAATGCAAAGCCCCAATGCTTCTGGGGTCCTGCCTCGGCAACTCCTGCGGCTGAATCTTCGAGCTGTGTTTTCCTCATCGCTTCGCAAACGGCTGTAATGACCAATAACCCACCTTTATGCAGGACCTCTTATTGTCCGATGCACATCGCGAGACCTGCCCGGGTCCTACCCACCCTCACGCCTCAGACTGTGCTTCGGACCACTGCGGGCTTTTGCTCATACCATTTCATCCTGCATCTACTAACCCTCGCGGTGCAATCTACCACTCCTATGAATCACCATCTTGGCCCAACCGGAGCGTTCAACGTTCCCAGACTGTGTACGGAAACATTAGTACAGAATACAATCAGGACATGGAAAACACCACGTCCTGACGCATATTTCTAGCTGATTTAAAGGCCGTTCAATCATCATGCAGTGAGACACATCCGGGGATCCATATTACTTGAAGCGTATCTTTGTGCAGTTTCACATCGCACGCATTGTGCACGTCACCGCTTTGCCACAAGTTCAATACACGAGTTACATGAAGCATGTATTCATCACAGTCAAGGCGAGCAGCCTTTGCCACCAAGATCCAAAGTGAGACGAAAGTACACAGAGGAGCATCCGTCTAAGGTCGTGATGTTACACTGGAGGCTACCTCGCACACTCACAAACAAAGCTCAGCCGGTGAGCGTATCCTCCAGATGTGACCTTTTCACGTGTGCCCGGAGAGAGAGCCGACATGGGAATACGTCTGGACGACTGGACACCATGTCAGAAAATCCGTGTCCATCAAATTGTGGAAAAAAAAAGTCCCGCTTACTGAGTGACCCCGTTCAACCACTTCGGTTCAAAACAGACATCTGCTCCTTGGGCATCTCTGGCCGGACAGAAGTCGAGTGTCGCAAGCATCGTGGCGACTGCTGCCCAGATGGATGCTTCCCCTGCGTATCGTCCTGATAAAAGAAAAGAATGGGCCATCAGACCATCGTGGAACGTGCGCCAAAAAAATACCAGGGCATATTCTTCGACCGAAACCAAATATGAAATCCATCGGATTGTTGTCATTCAGCATGCCATCACTGCCCAAAAATCTCTCGGGAACAAAGGCCTCTGCATTCGGGAACCGGACCTCGTCACGAGAGAAGGCCCTAGTGCAGTTGTCATGAGGCGCTCAAACCATCGGGGGAGCAATGCGAACATACCAGGCATTCGCAACCACAGCCGCGCCTGTGAATGACAGTGAGTCTGAGCATCTGAAGGAAAATGCGGCGTACCCTTGGGTATGTAATATCCATTATAGACATCGCTGCTTGATGTGGCGTGCCAGAGACCTGAGTAGCTGTTAGATCTACAGAAGATAGAATGAACACGAGTAACAATCTCACCCATAGGCACTGCAGGGTGCCATCGGAAAGTCTCACGGACGACTGCATCAATATATGGCAGAGCTGGTCTGTCACCAAAATCGGGAAGACGATTCGTGCCGACAACGGCATCGATATCCGCTTGAGCACGCTTCCATACGTGAGGATGAAGTACCATGGCTAAGGTGAATACCATCAAGGAGGTGCTTGTCTGTAGAGGTCATGAGAGGTGCGATTTGAACATGTCATGGCACAACGAACCGTCTCCTCGGATGCTGCACGAAATCAAGGCGTTTACTATTTCGGTACAGATCAATGACGATATGTCCTCACCAATAATAGAGGATGCGGCCGCCTTTTTCAGAGTAGCAACATATTCTTCGTGGAGAGATTTATCTTGTCCCTGAATTCGTGACAGGTGTTCTGAAACCATCGAGAAGGTCGGACGATCGTGAGGTCCTTCCTGGTAATTGTTAGCGTCGGCAACGAAAGCCCTGCGTGTAACTCCACAAACATACCATTCTCTCGACGGCGTATTGGTAAGGCATCTCGATTACCTTCTTACTCAGGTCGTAGGCATAATTTGCTTCGCGTTTCACTGATGAACCCGGGAACCAGTCAGGGACATGTAATACTTCCAACAAGCGAGTGAGCGTGATTGGTTACTCCTTGCAGTAGAAAACTTACGAAAAGGGAACAACTTGAGTAGAATGGATTTTTCTGGAGTGGCTCCTGCCGCTGCCGCTGTAGTATAGGTCTCGACAGTGTGTACTATGGGATCATGATCTGATTTTGGTTCGTAATCATACGCAGCGGACAATGCTACTGTCGTGGAGAAACTGAGAGGATACAATGAGCGACGATGTGGCTGAGAATGGACAAGTGTACCATACGTGGAGTAATGGGACGGGTATCGATCAGGGTTGTTGACGATGTTTACGACCAACTGTCGCGCGCTGCAAAGCTGCATTGGTCGGAAGTTGAGTGCAGCTTCAGATCGAAAGGTCTGGTGAAATATCCGCCTGCAGGATCGCCAATGATCACCGTAGGGGGCAAAGACAAAATTACAGTCCAACCCCCCGAGCCTATGTGACACGTTACGAAGTACTGCAAGAAACAAAGCAGCAACTCACGGTCCGATAGAAGCGATGAAGGGACGGTCTGAGTAGATCTGAGAACGCTTCTCAAGCAACTCTACAGCAATCTGTTGCGAACCCAGAACTATGAAGTCCTGATCCAAGAGCCGGAAGTACAATATGTTTCCTGCCGTGGAATTTCGTATACTGTACCAACCATCTCGGGCTAGTTCAAATGCTCACCATACTTGGCGTGCCAGTCGGTGTATGTTTTCCAAGGCTCCTCGATACTGATGGCATGGGCACTTCCCAGTAACGGGAGCTGTGGTGGCCCTGGGGGTAGTGGGACACCTTTCCTCTCTCGTTTGCTTTGAAGGAGGCGCCGAACGGAATCTAGAACGATGATCAATACTGGCACAGTTACTGCGAGCTGCACAGTCGATAACCGCATCGCGAGAGGGCCGAAAGAACAGGTATCCTTAGTAAAAATCAGTCAGGTTTTATACGAGCTGCTTCGTCGTGGGAGGAACCTGTGTCTTTGCGACTCGTTCTCCTTGTTATTACTCGCTGATGTGACAACAGGTTGCCCGCCATTGGTACAGGGGTGGGGTGGGGTGAGGTAAGATTGATGGTTCTGAAATGAGCCTACTTGGATCAAATCTACCCTCTTAACTACTACCGGAAGTCAGTGCATGGCAGTTGCGAGCAGTTCCAGCTAGTGCTGGCGCGGTTCCAAACCTGTCAGCCTTCCGAACACGACTCTTCTCATCTTCAGCGTGAATATGCTAACCCGTGTGTCGCGGGCTGTTCAGACTGCGACCATCGTGTGCGCGTTTTTATCACTTTTGGCACCAGAGTATCATCAACTTTGGGGCTGTGGTGGTGCAACCATCAAACGCTACGCGTGGGCTTCTCACGAGTCATGACCGTGGCTGCCGAGTAGTCGAGGTCTTGTAACCCACACAATTCTTTCAATATCACTCGTCGACAGCCTCATTGAGATGCTTTCGGGCCCGTCAACTGCCATGGATTCCAAAGGTTCAGCGCTTCACCGGTCACCGCTAGGTGGGGCTCATGGTCAATGCGGCCGCATCACTCCAAAAAGACCGCTGGAACCCATACGAAAGGCGGTCAACAAGCAGAAGGCTCATTTGACGCTTCCATTTCCGCTGCTGAGGACTTGCCACAAGTCGGAGACAGAGACGGTGGACACCTTGTGGGAGGCTATCGGACAGGATCCGTATGACGAAGCAATTCCAGGCTAGTCATCGCAGTCACAATTATACGAGAAAGTGGGGTTTTGAGGGTGACCGTGATAACACGGAATGATAGTCAACCTGGCAGCCTTTATTTTCTCTATGCGGTGAACAAGTGCCATGGGTTGCTTAGTCATCTTCACTGTTTGTTTGCAGGCACCCCGGAAAGGACGCAAACACGACGACTATCACAAAGTCATGCATTCGGTATCCTTGGCTGAGTGGTTTAGTATACAGCACCATTGTGTACAGGCGCAGCAGCCTTTCTACTGCAGCTCCTGAAGTGGCTTTCTGGTGCAACATCAATCGTTCCTCAGACGACCCTTCCTCACGTCCTGCTAGTGCGGGCAAGTCTGTCTACTCCCGTGACAAGGCATGTAATACAAAAAGTGGGGACTGTACAATCTGAAACACCGGAGGCCCTGTTTACAAATTACAAGAAAACAATGTCGACCATGTCCATGCAGGTCTTCGTCTTGTCCGTGTATCTATATCACTGATGGTACTGACATTCTAATGATTACCAATCGTCATCGGAGGAAAAATCGTCTGCAATCGTGGGCCGGGGTGCGGGCTGCATGTCGTTTGGGTCGGCATCGTTTGGATCCACGTCGTTGGGGTCCACGTCTGCGTGTGCCTGCTGCTGCTCATCAGCGCAAGGCGCCAATACCTGTGCACACTCTGGCTGATGGGACGACCGTTGCTTGCGCTGCTCGTCAATGGCAGGTCCTTGTGCCATTGACGTCCATAGACGTAACTGCAAACTGCGAGCATGATGGATATATGCGGGGACCCCAGTCAATTGGCGGGATGAAAGCGCAGAGACTTACAGGCTATCGTCGCCGGCGCACGTCTTGGTTTCCGTTTGCATGTGCAACACCTTGGCGCTCTGGGGGACGGTATTCCCCGGGGCCGTTTCCATCAGGGCTTGGACGAGCTTTTGCGTGTCAACGAAGCTAACTCCAGGGGAGGGAACACAGCTGGGCGTCTCCTGTGCGCTGCGACGGTTCTGCACGTCGATTAGAAGAGGTTACCACGGATACATCTGCGAGCACATACCCTGACCGGGGCGAGAGGGAGCAAGTTTGAGAGTCCAGAATGCCACGAGTCGACATCGATGCCTGCGCGTGCAAGCACTCCGTGGGCCATTTCCTCGTCATGCACAAGCACGATCAACGGGACCCCGCTCTTGTTTACATCATGGCTAAACAACTTTTGCAATCGCGAGTCGAGGGTCGCTTGATCGCCTTCGACGACTTCAGAAAAGGAGGGGGACTAGAAGCATATGCTAAATCAGGAGCAAGCTGCGCACGCGGGGAATTTAACGGAGATGCGTACCCTGGAGCTAGGATTAATCATCTTCATCGTCGATTTCAGCTTGAAATGTATGCTAGTGCCTGTGAGCTGCTCGAAAAAAGACGGCAACAAGGCGTCAGTCCAGCCGATATTGACTAGTCTGGGATTCTTTAGACATTCATCTCTGCGCCGGTTGTCGACCGCCCATTGTTCGAGTACAAAGGAGATGACGCGCACGCTGCCCAGCCAAGCTGGTGGAGCGATCCCGATCTTGCCTGGCTCGAGATCCCGCGTGAGGAGCCTGTACAGAGTTCTGAACAGCGTGCGTCGGCGAACGCACGGCGCGTGGCCACGCACTCAGTACGCACCTTTGAAGTTCAAAGTATTCCCTGTAGTGAACGACGTTCAGGCCCGTCCTGACATATCCCCTGTTTGCCTGGCTGTTGTCCACCATTTCTTCGCCGGAATCGCGTCTGTTCTTGTTTCGCGGGCGCTGTTTGTAGGTGGCGACCTTGACGGCGAGCTCGTTGAGCGAATCAAAGTAGATGGGCGATAATGACAGGAAGTCCGACGCTCTCCAAGGGTCCCTTGGGATTCGGAGGCGGTGAGTGTGCGTGAACTCGTGCATCTGCTCGCTCGTCATCAACAAATAAGAGGCGCCAGAAGGGAGGATTCCTGTCGGCGGCGCGAATGAAGATCGCGACCCATGGACGTGTAAATGTTACGAGAGCATACCCAAGACGAGCTCGACCGCCGAGTCATGTCCCCCTGGTCGGAAAAACTTTGATTTTGTTTCGATTATTGCTCGTATCATTGGTTGGTCGTCGTACATCTTGAACCTGAATTCCAGTAGCAGACTAATAGCGGTCTAAGAGCCACTCGAGCATGTTGGCACCCACCATCCATTCGAGTGAGCCCTGTAGCCAGAAATCTGGTAGTAATCTGTTTCAGGGTTCATTTTGACCCTGGAACAATGTCTGAAATGCCGGCGTAGCTGCAAAGAGGTGACGGCACCACGTGACGTCAGAACGGGAGGCGCGAGGCCATTTGGGAATTCGCCTTTCGCCCAGTTATGGGTCACGGCCGTCCTCGGCATCTGGACAAGTCGTTCTGCCTAATCCCACACGTATCTCCGCCTATCAAAGCACGGAATTGTTCTGGGCGATCCGGAGTGGCGGAGGACCATCGTTTGGTATTGCTACTTTGACTACACACAAGGTTTGCCCTCAATCCCCCGTGTATGCGGCATTCTTCGAGGCAACGACCCGCGACGCGGGCGCCTGCTGAAGTCATCCCACGCCGCATTGCCCTCTCTTGGGGAAGCAGGGTGGTCAGGACACTATCTGCTCTGACGTATCTTCTCCCCAACGGCACCGCGAAAAGTGCTAATGCTCTGCTTGGCGCCTGGATCGATCGAGCGGCGCGGATCCCTGGTATCACCAGTCACCATTGAGGCGAACGACTTGGCACTTTACACCAGCCTTAAGAACTGGCTTGTTTGAATATCTTCGATCCCTTGGAATTGATTACGATGGGGCAACCACACTTGGTATCGGCGCGACACCCGCCTTGTGGCTCTTCCCGGCTGACCTCTTCTCGAACAAGGTCGCGTTCGACCAGCTCTCGGGCGATGGCTAAAATGAGGGATGGTATCGGACAGTACGCGACTCACTCCGCGGTGGTGTGATTTGGAGTCATCCCAGGGATTACGACGCGATCCATCTGGCATGACGCAGCACTCTTGTCGATTTTGCGACTGGAGTGGCAAGACGGCGCGGCGCTGGCGGACGTCCAGGGTCCTCAGCGGAACTTGTTGGCGCCGGTGCGCGCGATGACGTCGGACAACCTGGCGCAGTACTTGGACGAGGTGAGCGTCGATCGTGTTCTCTGCGCCCCGATAAATCCGAGCTGACGACGCTGGTGTGAGTGTTGCGCATGGCAAGATTCCCTCGCGTTAAAGCGGCGGGCTACGAACAGTGTGAAGGACACGAATCGCAATTGAAGCGGGGCTGGTGGTCAGACGGAAAGGATTCAAAGCAGGGACAGCTGTCGGTGCTGACAGCGCTAATTAGCTTGTAATTTGTCTATCAGGTTTATCACGACAAGGTCCTCGTCAATGAAGCCAAAGGCTGCAAATTAGTATGGGTGGAGTCTACGAGCTTGAGTACTGTGAAGAACAGAACTCACTGTCACTGCCTTGCCACCTCCCCCCACATTCGCGTGACGTCGACGACACGAGGATGGTCACCTAGTCCCACCTCCACCTGCTGGAACCTGGATTGTCCTCGCTCTGGGCTAGCGCACTCACCCGGGCCCGGCCCCCGCCCCAACCCACTCTTGCACGACATTGACAACGCTGGTGTCCGACCGGACCCTTGACATTCCTTCCGATCCATGTTGCTGGTCTCTATGATGCTCGATTTTCGGAACGTGGTCACAAGGTGTTCGATTTCGTCATTTTGTCGTACGTCCCTACACTCAGCATTCTTCATTATGTGCCCAGGTTGGAGACCACACTGCGTGCGAGCCTCTCCCTCGTTGCTGTCCGTCAGCCGGACTCAGATGGTCGGGGTAACCTTCCAGGTGTGGCCGCCGAGATAGATCACCTGAGGACAGCCATAAAAGATACACCGTCATGTGGAGCTGTCCTGAAGGAGTCTTCTATTGGAATGGTCGAGGAGGTACTCGCACTGATGCAGGAGTCAGACTGGGTCCATTTCGCTTGCCATGGAGTACAGGACGGTATCCATCCGACAGAGAGCCAACTGTGTCTTGCTGACAAACGCCGTCTGAGAGTGTCGGACATGATCGCATTATCTCGACCACACGGTGGGCTCGCTTTTTTGTCCGCATCCCAGACAGCGAAGGGAGACGAGGACTTGTCCGACGAGGCGATTCATATCGCGGCGGCGGTGTTGTTTGCAGGGTATGGAGGGGTGGTTGGCACGATGCGGTCGATCAGCAACAGGGTTGCACCAGATGTGGCCCAAGGACGTGTATGAGCAACTGATTCGGGACGGTGCGCGGCCGGATTATAAGGAGGCGGCGGGGGCGTTGCACAATGCGGTGGGACGGCTTCGAGACAAGAAGGCACCGTCTCAAGACTGGCTTCCGTTCATTCGTGTGGGTCTGTGAACGTTTGGGTCGCGGTGTTGTGCAAGATTTAAATCCTGCTGTACTAGTGCACATAGCTTTTTGTATTGCCATGTTGCTTCGATCGAATGAGGTCATCTGGGATCCATGGTGACATCGTGGGCCAGACCGACATCGGAAAATTAGCACGAGGAGTACGATGGTGTCTGCCAGAGTCGTCGGGGCGGGATTGCGGCAGATGTGACACTCTGCTGGTCGTGCCTGTGCCAAAATCGTCGGGCAAGATGACGGGAGACTAACACACTTCCGCGCGCCTTCGTGATGCAGCTGTACGTTGGGCGGGGTGAGATGCTGAGGTGCTGACAATTGGGAGGCAGACGGAAAGATGGATACATAAAAAGTATCCTGATACACAGAGTCGGTTGTCTTGGAGAGGGGGGAAGTCTACGGAAATCGGTGATTTCACGGCCCATGTGTCTTTGCCGGGGGGAGTATCGGTCACGTGATTAGTCGCTGGGACGGAAGACGAGTGGATGGAGCCAAGCCTTCAGAGGGCCGGATTAGTCAGAACGTACCAGAGGAAGATCGCCGAAGGGCAAGGGACGGGTGGAAGAAAGGGCCCGTGATGACCAAACCAATGCTAGAAATGATGAGGGTCATTTGGGCAGTGTGGGTGGTCGACCCTGCCTCTCTTATATGTCGAGCTTGATCGTCCGATCACTCGAAGAGGAGCACTGGTTAGACGGTCAATGAGAGCGCCCTGGAAAAGCCTGTCATGAAGGCCCACTTCTGCGATGACTTGCTCGTAAGCTTGCTCTATCATAGGACTTCCACCTTGACCTCGGTATGTGCCCTCTACACAATTTTCTGTTCAAGTCACGACGTTCACGTGATAAGGTCCTCGAGGTGTTGGCGTTCTGCCTAATGCCAGACATGTCGCCACCAACGTCTATCAAAACACGGATTTGTTCTGGGCGATCCGTGGCGGTGGAGGACCATCCTTTGGTATTCAAAAGGTTGGCCATCAATTCACAGTGTATGCGGCATTCTTTGGGGCAACGACCCGCGACACGGACGCCTGCTGAACTCGTTCCACGCCGGATTGCCTTCTCTTGGGGAAGCAGGGTGGTCAGGATACTATCCGTTCGGTCCCAACTACCTTGCTCTGATGTATCTTCTCCCCAACGGCCCACGAAAAGTGCTAATGCTTCGCTTGGTGCCTGGGTCAACCGAGCGGCGTGGATCCCTGGTGTCACCATCAAGACGAACGCCTCGGGGCTTTACACCAGCTTAGAGAACTGGCTCGTTTCGAACATCTTGGATCACGTGGATGTTGTCGGATTTGATTACGATGGGACGACCGAGCTTGGTATCGGCGCGACGCCTGCCTCGTGGCTCCTCCCGGCTGACCTCTTCTCGGACATGACCGCGCCCGACCAGCTCTCTCGGGCGACGGCTAAAATGAGGGGTGGTATCGGACAGTACGTGACTCGCTCGTCTCCCACTCAGCGTTGGGCCATTACGCTAACGGAATTTCGCAGACATATCGGCAGTGGTGTGGTTCGGAGTCATCCCGGGGATTACAACGCAATCCATCCAGCATGGCGCAACACCCTCGCCGATTTCGTGACCTTTGTGGAGTGGCAAGACGACGTGACGCCAGGGGATGTCTGGGGTCTCCAGTAGAACTTGTTGGCGTCGTTGGCGTCGGTGCGCGCGTTGACACCGGACAACCCGGCGCAGCACTTGGACGAGGTGAACGTCGATCGTGTTCTCTGCGTCCCGATAGATCCGAGCTGACGCGCTGGCCCTGTGGTGTGACAGCCGGACATCCTTGCGATCGACTTTACGCCAGCCAACTGGAGCTCCAGCAATCCCGGTCTGTTGTCCACCAAGAAGATGATCGACCCGGAAAACATATTGCTTGTCTTGCAAGGGGTGAACTCGGAGAACTGGGACGTGGAGCAGATCTTCCCGCCGTGGACAGGCATCGCATCCGAGCTGACTGGGCGGTTCGGTGCGCACTTCGAGCCCGTTTACCACCTTGTTTCGTCGATGAAGGCGATCATACGCTCCGTCATGACGTTGCTTGTCGGCGCTGCAGCGTTACTGGTTTGGGTGTTGCGGGGGGCGAGGTTCCCTCGCGTTATGTAAGCGGTGTGCTACGAATAGTGTGGGAGGGCGCGAGTCACGATTGAAGCGGGGCTGGTGGTCGGACGGAAAAGGGGAGAAAAAAGCTGAAAGGGACTGGTGTCGCATGTCCGAGGTCTGCCTGTAATTTGTCCATCACCACAGGATCAGTAACAACCTCGGGCGCCGTGAAGAACTCACTTTGCAACCTCAGCCCACATTCGCGCGACGTCGACGGTACGACGATGGTCACCTAGCCCCACCTCCACTTGCTGGAGCCTGGCTTGTTCTCGCAGTGGACTCACCCAGACCGGGCCCCTACC
>JBBPKP010000210.1:2731-16206 GCA_038089335.1 Boletellus aff. obscurococcineus | reverse complement strand
AAACCGTTGCAATGACATTGCTGTCTCAAAATGTACAAATCTTCACAGCTACTGAGTCAAATCACATAACTAAGGAACCATTATGTATCCAAGAGTTATTACTTTGTTTGGCTCCCCTAAAGCTAAGCGAAATTCCCACAGGGTGGTGCAGTGTACTTCACACAATGCATCAGAGTCAAACATTGCAACAGTTTTGGAGGTCACTGTATCTTAGATTTATACCCATATACCCATATCCACTTATTCCTACTAGATATGGTTTACTTATATAATATATCAATATTTAATGTACCAGTTATTTGCCCTAATATTGAGGGTGACTTATTTATTATATATTTATTTAGCTGGCTATTTACTCTAGATGATTAGATAACATTAGTGTCTTAAGAGTAAGATTTGGTTAGAATTATCAGGGTTAGAATAGAATGTAATAGTGTAGTCAATAATTATCAAGGATAGAAACTCAATAAGATATATTCTGAATTAAATTTTATATACCTACATGTTTTTATAGTATCCATGGGTGAACCCACTATAAGTATGAGGATAAGTGTGGGTATGTACTTAGATACCCCAGGGTATATCCACATATATTTCTACTGGCTTTTAATTAATTTCAAATGCATTCTCCCTGTCTATACACAGGTTAATAATAATAGTGGGATGCCAAGAGGAGAAAGCTTAATTATACTTAAATAGTGAAAAGTGACCAATATGAATTGGACATCACTATAGCACCTCTGGTGACTAAATAATTATGTCTGTTTGTGCACTAACTTGGGCAGGTTCAAGTAGGTTTAAACTGGTTTGAACTGGTTCAGTGATACTGGCTAACCTCTGAACCTGAACCTGAGCCTACTACCTTGAGCCTGAACCTAAACCTAAACTGAACCTGAACTTTGGAGTTCAGTTAGTTCAGAGGCTCAGGTTTGAACCTTAGGTTCTGGACTGAACTTTGGCAACACTAAACACACAAATCAGCATTCTACTAGGATCATTGCATTTCACATTGCAAGTAATGGGGTTTTGGTGTGGGTAATATAGCATAAAGTACCCTGGCATGGTTTTCAGGTCTCAGAGACTCAGCTGGAGATGAAACTCCAATACAGCATTGGAGCATGCACCCTAGATCATTGTTCGCATGTGTTTTCATACCCCTCCCCCCCTTCCACTGTCTATCTTACATCATGGCTATGTGCATCTTGAATTGGTCCCCACATACACTGCCCCCCTTTTCCTGTCAGCCACCATCATGGCCTCATGTGTAACCTACATGGCATCATATGTATCAGCAACAGGCATCTATTCAGCTTCAGCCCAAAGAAGAACTTCCAGAAATATGATGGTGTGCTACCTGTGCAAGGCGAGGACCTCGCCATTGACGTTTTCACATTCGGTGGTGATCCCGCCCCTCTCGAGAAGGGTCTGTATTGCAGCGTTGCCCACGTCCTCTCTCGGCTCACAGCGGGCGCTGGTGTGGGAGGACATGTGACCGTTGTCAGTCATATAGTGACGGGGTTTTCGGGTGCGCGATGCGTCATTCACCCACTCAGCGCTCGACCTACGCATTGATCCGTTCGCGCACGGTCAATTGTACGCAGTTCTTGCAAGGGTGAGACGGAAAGAAGAAGTATTGATTCTATTTAGTAGCTCCGACGACGACCTGTCGTGCGCAAATGTTGTGTACGCTCCCTACTACTCGTCTCGATACTATCGTCCTTAATAACATCGACGTCTGCTCTGCGGCACCTGAGCGGCTACCCGGGCCGTGTGAACCCTTCGACCTCCAGAGTGCCTCATCGCCAGAGTCGTACTCGATGGGTCTAAGCGTGGCACGCAATGCAGTAGGCACGTTGCATATTCGACCTGTTCGCCGCAGTATCTCTTCTGCACCAGCTCCCTCAAAACTTGACTCCAAAGCCTTCTCAAAGACACTCCGTCTCCCCAAGACTCCCTTCCCCCTCTGGCTTGACCCCGCGAAGTCGGAGGAGCTGTTCAGAAAGAAAACGTGCGACGAGCTGTATCGCTCACAGGTTCGCCGCGCGCGTTCTCCCCCTCCGCGTCTCCTTTTGACGCGTTCATACTTTCCAGGCGCAGAATGCCACTGGTCCGTGGTTCGTCATGCATGACGGGCCACCCTACGCGAATGGGCACCTCCACATTGGTATGTCATGCTCGTCAACCATCACTCTATCACTCATCCACGGCCTCTCAGGCCATGCCCTGAACAAGATACTCAAAGACATCGTCAATCGTTTTCATGTGTCTCTCGGTCATCGCATCCAGTCAGTGAGTTGCATGCTTGTCCTGAGACAGTGAAATGAACAGGAACAAACAGTTATTTTCCTGGGTGGGATTGCCATGGATTACCCATAGAGAATAAAGCCCTTCAAGATTTCAAAGTAAGACGCACGATAAGCCACCGACAACCACGTTTGTCATGACAACTTCCTTTGTTTTCTCCGGCAGGATCCCCGTTCACTCCTCGCCTCTACCATTCGTGACGCAGCGAGGAGGACCGCTCAGCGAGAAATGAAGATCCAAAGGCAAGAATTCGAAAATTTTGCTATCATGGCAGACTGGAGCAGCGAGTCGTCGACCTATCGTACACTTGGTAGCGCCTTTCTTGTCGATCATCGAGTCGTGTCACTTAACGTTCAGTAGATCACCAGTACAAGATGCGGCAACTATCTGTTTTTCAGAAAATGGTATCCAAAGGTTCGTTCCCTTGTGCTGTACAGATCCGTGTCCGAGTACTGACGAATGCCGCTCTCAGGTCTTGTCTACAGAGACTATCGACCTGTTTACTTCTCACCCTCCTCACGCTCCGCATTAGCGGAAGCGGAACTCGTATACATGGAGGACCACATTTCGCACTCTGTATACGTAGCATTTGCACTTGACTCTTCCCGTGCTGATGCCTTTCAAGATGCAGGCTTGAGCGAGATACCCCACTCATTGCGAGAGCAACCAATTCGTCTGCTAGTATGGACGACTACACCTTGGACCCTTACAGCCAACATGGTACGTCGTGGTACTTGGATATGTTCGCTCGTCGTGACTCCCGACCCTCAGGGTATTGCTGTACACCCTGATCTTACTTACACCATTGTGCGGAGCCCACGCCAGACCGGCCTTCTTGTTGTCGCAAAGGACCGACTTTTGGCACTTCAGCACCTCATTGGTCCACCCGAGGAGGTCGAGACGATACTGGAGCTGCCAGGTTCGAGACTCGTTGGCTTGGCCTACCGGGGCATATTTTCCACTCTTCCACACGGGGAAGCTTTGCCCCACTCTACCAATCTAAGGGTCATCCCCGCAATGCACGTCACTGCCGATTCTGGAACTGGCCTGGTTCATTGTGCTCCCGCGCACGGTACCGAGGACTACTTAGCTTTTCGTTCACAAGGGCTTCTAAGCTCGGGAATGTTGTGCCATGTGGACGGCGAGGGGAAATTCTCGCGCCGCGTGATGGATGTCGTGCCCTCGGAGCTGCGAGGCGAAGCACTTGTAGGCTTGGAAGTGCTCAGAGGGGGTTCTAAAGCTATCGTGAATATCCTGGAAAACTGTGGAACGCTGCTGGCTATCGAGAAAATCAAGCACAAGTACCCCTATGACTGGAAAACGAACGAGCCTATCATCGTAACGTGAGATTTCAACGAGACTCGTCGTTGGGAGTCTACTGATTCCCTGTGTGATCCTTGCAGATCAACGTCACAATGGTTTGCCAATTTGGACAACATTAAAGAGAGCGCACTGGCTGCGCTCGAAGGGGTGGCATTTTTCCCTCCAGCTAGTACGTGCTCTGATAGGTCCTTTGTGAATGATCATTAACACTTTCTTCAGCCCGCAATCGTCTCACGGCATTTGTCCGGTCCCGCTCGGAATGGTGCATCTCTCGCCAGCGTGTCTGGGGGGTCCCGATACCATCACTACACCACATTCCTAGTAGCACCGCCGTCCTTACTCCTTCTTCCCTGTCACACATCTTGCGCGTGCTGGACAAGAACGGGGTCAGCCATTGGTGGGACGGACCCGTCAGTGACTTCCTCACCCCAGAACTCATTGCCGAGTACGGTGGCGGTGAGTGGAAGAAGGGCAGTGACACGATGGACGTGTGGTTCGACAGTGGGACGAGTTGGTCTATGCTGGCTGAGAGAGAAAACCGGAAACATCGTGCAGATGTTTGTATCGAAGGTTCTGATCAACATCGGGGATGGTTCCAGAGTCAGCTGCTGACCGCAATCGGTGCTGCCGACGATATTGCACCACCCACGAGCCCGTATGGTACGTTGATCACCCATGGCATGGTGCTTGACGAGGCTGGAAAGAAAATGAGCAAGTCACTCGGTAATATTGTTAGTCCGCTGACGGTCATTAGCGGCGGTGCTGTAGGTTTTGCATTCACTGAGCTCTCTTTCCGCGGGCTTACGGTATCCAGGATAAGAAGAAAGAGCCAGCTTATGGGGCGGAAGTCCTCCGGCTCTGGGCAGCGACTGTTGAGTATTGGCGCGATATGTCCATTGGGCCAACCGTGCTTGCCCAGAATGCGGAGTCTATGAGGAAGATACGAAATTCTGCTAGATTTTTGCTTGGGAACATTGGTTCGACGGGTCCACAAATCAAAGAGACCAGCTCTGTAGAAAAGAAGGACCTGGGTTTGGTTCGTGCCTCCGTTCCTGATTTAGCGAGAGTGGCTTATCTGAGACAGGCCGAGCGATTCGTCATGAACGAGCTGTATAAGCTCGAGAGAACAGCGCTCGAGGGCTACAGAACGTATAACTTCCCCCGAGGTGAGTCAAGCATGCATATCTGTCGCTGTGCTAAGGCTGCATTAAAGTGATATCTGCCTTGACGAACTTTGCCAATATTACGCTGTCGTCTCTATACTTCGATATTACGAAGGACGTCTTGTATGCAGGTGATGTCCACAGCATCGAACGCAGAGTGGTGGTTGATACTTTGAAGCGGGTGAGCATTCGTGGCGTTTGAATTCCAGACAGGTGCTTCACGTCCGCCCTTAGATATTGCAGACAATGACATCGGTGCTGGCCCCGGTGCTTCCCTACCTCGCGGAAGAGATACACGCACAACGGACAACTGAAGCTTCCGGGAGCTCATTCTTCACGAATAAGTGGGAACCCCTAGTGCGTCCATTCATTTCACGTGGCGTCGATTCGAAAGTGCATGTGCCTATTTCCGCAACTAGGGTGCCGAATGGGAAGATCCTCGGGCGGAAAAGGATATGGGTGCTTTGCTGATCGTGCGTAGCGCTGTTTTATCGCTCTTGGAGAAGGCTCGGGGGGACAAGTTTGTGCTCTCCTTGTGCGACGTATCGCTTGCGCTGACACAGGCGCCTAGGAATCTGAAGAGTGCCTTAGAGGCCCAAGTAATGATCACATTGCCATCTGACCCAAGCAGAGCGGAACTTGTCAGATTACTGAGACGTGAAGGTCAGCATGGTGATCGCCCCGGTGGCGGGTTCGCTGAATCAAACAATCTGAGCAGCCAACTTTTTAAAAACCCTCTTTATCGTTTCTGATGTGACGCTGGCGGACAAGTCCGATGCTACTTCAAATTCCTCAGCATGGGGGTATAGCAGTTCGCTGATTATACCAGGTACGACGAGTCACCGTATTACGCGAGCAAACGCTGAGCACCCGGGGTAGGTTCTGGCACTGAACTAAATCTTCATATTCGACCCTCCTCGCTGCACAAGTGTCCTCGTTGTTGGACATTCACGCGGCACGAGCAAAATGATCTCTGCTCGAGGTGCGCAGAGGTCGTGAGGAAACTCTGATAGATGGTAGCATAGACGCACAGTACAGTACGGGGCCCACTGCTAGACGGGCTTGACAAATAAGGCAATGTTTACATCGAGGACGATGTCGTTCTGCTCACGTTCGCTTGAACCAACTTGAATCGTCGATGGCATCCGAAGGGCTGCAGATAACAATTCCAGGCATGTAGTGACTGCAATGTTCCCACTTTCGGTTGCTCATTGCGGGATTGGCTCTGCAGACTTGGACGAGGATGACTACCAAGCCACAGCAGTTCCGTTTGGGCGCCCCGGTGCATTCGGGTTTGGTGGCGCATCGGGATCAGAGTCGCCCACCATCCTCACTCCGACGACGGCGATAGCGTCTGACAGGAGTTTCTTCAGTGCGCATACACGAGGTGATTCCCTCGCCTCCGATGACTCGTTTTTCGATCACGCCCCGCGCCGACCTTTTGCACACGCTTCCCAGTCATCCGTTGCGACAACCGCCACTTCGAGCTCGACGGGAACAGTTGCGCAGTCGTCGTTCTCCAAAAAGGCCTCCTTTGCCTCCATCCGAAACGCGTTCAAAGCAGGCTTAAAGAACAATGTCGATGTCCCTCCCCTCCCTAGCTTGGATTATCATCAGGCGTACCCAATTTTGAAGAATCCATTCAACAGGTCAACCTCGTCGCTCGCCCATTCTATCACCGCGACATCCAAACAGGGCAGCACCGCCAGTCCTCCACAGCAACCTTTACGCCCTCCGACTCCTGGCGAATCGCGCCCTTCTCGCTCTACTTCTCGCCCTCGCGGCCACTCGTCAGTGCGCTCGCATCATTCGCACTCTGGCTCCATCTTTTTCAGCTCAGACAACAGCAGTGACCATGGGTACAGCCATCCGTTTGGCCATAACCCAAATCATGCATTCACTTTTGGCCACTCGCCACATTCACCTCCTCCTGTGCCCCGTGTTCCTGAAGCACTGGTCGCCCCACGGGGTGAGAGTCCTGTTATCTCGGAGGGCGAGAGTGAAGATCTCGGTTCGTCAAAAAGCCCTGCGGATTATGCGTTGCATGCAGTTTTCATCCGTTTTGCCACCCTTGCCGAGGCAAAGATCGATGCGTTTGTGCGCGAAAGTTCGGTGAGCTATTTCAATATCTCGCTGTGGGCCCTCTGCGGTGCTTGTATCCTTGACCGTGGACGATCTGTTGTTGATGCCTGATGGTTGTTCAGGACACCGATCCGATTTTGACAGATTTCTTTGGTCCTGCCCTCGACCCACAATTTGATGAACTTCTCCAATCCCTCGGCAAGATCGCACAGAAGCGCGCCAAGAATGTCATAGACGCTGTTATGCGCTGGCGTCGAGGCATACGCGACTCTCCAACCAATTCTGTGCATGGCAGGACGTCTGAACGCGGATCTCTTGCTGCGATCTATGTTATGTGCCGGGCACTGGTTTCTATTCTCTCTGCGCTCCCTGGGAATGCACTGGGCGATACATTGGGGCATAGCTTGGAAGAAACCATCTTTGACCAATTCAGACGTCCGCTGTCAAGCATGAGCCTTAATTACAAGCTATGTGCTGAGTTATATGCGGGGGTACTGGGTTGTTTGGCTGGTTTAAGGTGGGTTCCTGCTTTACGCGTCCATGGAACTATTGCTAACTACACTCCTTATGTTTCTGCTTTAACGTAGATTTGTGAGTGTCACGGATCGGTTCCTTAATGAGCTTGCCCCTGTGGCCCACGGCCAAATTGCAAAGGATTTGGACACGAAGTTTGAGAACCTGGTGAAAGGGCTGCGACACGTACAAATCAAGGCTAGTAAACATTTTCAGCGAAGCTCGCAGTTTATCAGTTATCCTATTTAATCAATAGGTTTGGCCCCCGGAGGCATTCGAAGAAGGTGCTGAGTTTATGGAATCCTTGGCAAAGTCGTTTGAGCATGCGCATGGCCTACGATTCAAAGTCGCTTTCGCGGAGACGCTCACGCGATTGTTACATCCCATCGGCAAGGTGGGAGAATCGTCCATCGGTTGATTGTGCTCAAGCAACCTCTTCTGTAGGCTGCTCAAGCGGAAGTAAACCACCCACAGTGGGAGAAAGCGATAGAGAAGATCTACCCTCGCGCGAGGGAGATGATGTCAAAGCCCCGGTACTGGCATGTCGCGTATCCTCTGGCAGTTACAGCGCTTTGCGTGGCTCCGCATCAATTTTTCCTGAAAAACTGGGTGTCGTGTTTCGAGTATGGGATCAGTAAATTGAAGGTATCATCCCGGTCTCTTCGATTGTTTAATCATGCCGTGCCGACTTGCGCGTTCCATAGGACAAACCGTACCGAATTCCCATTCTGAATGGCACGATCCGCTTGATCTGGACATATCTTTACCGTTGCCAAGAGCCTGCGTCGACCAGTACATCGAAACTAGACGGGCTTTTGAAGCATTTCTTCCCTACGGGACGGTCGTCTGTGTTTCCCCCTGAAGAACACCTCGAGCTGTTCACTTGTATTATCCATTTTATCATCTCCCGTTATTTCGAGTATGGCCGTGACTTCTGCATGGAACTGCTCCAGGAATCTGCTAGTGCGAGCGGGACGTTGGCACCTGAGCGTGTTGGAGTCTTGGTACAAGCGACCCTCTTGACACTGCATGGGCTCGAGCGCGAGGAGCCTTCACCAACGTGGCCATCCAGCGCGGACTTCTCTACAATACCCTCGTGGGACGATTACCCTTCCTCTTCAGACGTTCTTCCGGCTTCGATGCTCTCAAAACCTGGGATCCAAGATTTTGTTGACCGTTTCAGTGCGGTAACCTCTACTATTGCACAAGCATCTTTTAAGGCGGTTGGACACATGTCCATCTTTGACGATCAATGGCTCCTGGCACGTTCTTCTGCGTCTGGTACCGCATCGCCTTTCGAGGAATCCCACAACTTGATTATCCGTCGGCATCCAGAAGGGGTTTTTGCGTATCAAAACCACCTAGTTTCACACATCAGCATCTTGCAGACGTGTTATCAATCGTGGCCACGGTATTTACGCACCTCATCGATTCCCCTCCCGGACGCAGTCGATATGCTTTTACGTGGCGTCGTGCATGTCGAGCCGCGGGTGGGTGAAGTTGCGGGGGCGGCTTTGAGAAGGTTCACGAAAGACGCACTGCATGCGCCAACCGTGCTCAAATGTTTCACTGCGCTCTTGTTTGACCCCAAGAACGTCGAACGAGAGGGAACTGGCCATCGGATCCTCCTCGAAAGTGCCAGACTACTAAACATATGGGCGGGCATGGTGGATACATGGATTGCTGGGATCTCCCAGAAGCCAGAGCAGGATGTGGTGGGGAGCAATCTCCAGGCTATTCTTCAGCAGGCCGAGGAGATTACACACGGCGTACTTTTCCTCATTTCGTATGAGTCAGTGGCCATCCGCTGTGTGGGTATCAAGTTGCTACGCTCCCTCATTCCTCTCTGCAAGGATCTCGTCCCTGAAGATTCCCCAGCCAATGATCCTTCACCTTTCTCATTCTTGTTTTCCACCCTGTTCGAGAATGACACGAAGGATTGTCCTCTCCTTTGTCGATTCGAAGAATTGCTCGACCGTGCCGAGCTAGATCGCCTCCAGCAATGGAGGAGATCTTTGAAGACGGATGTCCTTCTCCGAATTGCGGACAGTAATGTAGAGAAAGACCGCAAAATATGGCGCTTCATCTATCCAGCATTCATTCGAGTTTCGATGTCAGCCTGCGGAAAGCTCATTCAAAACTGTAGGGCCGTCGTCGAGGCTGCGACTTCACGGTATCATCCGGTGATGCTTCGACTCGCCGGAATATCTTCCAGCGGTCGCAGGCAGCATTCGACAGAGCGAGAAGGACACAAATTAGTAAAAGAGAACATGATTCTTATCGACCAGTGGTATATATGGACTAGGGTTCTCTGTTCCACCGCAGCAGTATCGGACAATCGAGCTATGACACAGGCAGGTCGTGAACACTCCCGCGCGCCATCGGAATCAAACTTTGAGCGCGAGAGAATGTCGTCGACTCGTTACCTGTTCAAGCACTTAACACCATTTCTGGATGCGGACTATACACCCTTCCGAGATGCTGCTGTATTGTCTATCAGTGCATTTCCTGTCGAGGGCTATCCTCAACTTCTGGAGGATCTCAATCTCTTCACGTCTCGTCGGTTTTATGACGAAGGGCGCATCAAGTCGGGCCCTCCTGCGACTGGTATTCGTCCTCGCCGACAAGCTCGGCTGCACTCCGCAGTCGGCCGTATCTACTATCTCACTGCTCCCCACCTTCACTCTCTGAAGCCGCCGAGCAAGCAAGATGCTCTGTACAATGCGCTCAAGTTTGTTAGGAACACACAAGCGTTCCTACTTGCACCCGAGAACCGTGATAACTACTCTTTGCAACGGCTACGCCGCTATTTTTGCGGCCTGGTTGAGCGTCTCTTCGATGGGTTGGAGGATCTTCCTGAGGCGGACAGTTCCAGTACCCCCAGCATCCACCTCTCTCTGTATCGTATGTGTGAAGAATGGTGTCAATATGGTCCACAAAGCGAATCTGCTAAAACGAGGTTTATATTGATGCAAAGGGCTGCGGCCGCAGCCAACAAAGATCCTGAAGCAGAATCAGACGCTGGTGAGCGATTTCAACACGAAACCAAGCTGTTGTCGCAAGCATCTTTTGGTGCCTTGTGCTCTCTTTTTGTGGGTTGCCGTTCATCTCCAGCGCTACTTTGCTGACGGGTGTTGTAGCAAAAAGCTTATAACTCGACCGCTACTGTTGGATCAAGCTCTTCGACTGAACGATCCACGTTAGACTTACCCAAATCGCCCGAAGCCGTCCAGATTCTAGACCGAGTCTATGCCGTGTTTGAGGACGCTCAAGCTCCACTAGTTGCTTGTGCCAAGTGAGCCTGTCCACTGTCGGAGTTGCACATAACCAGCTCTGACCTATTACACTCCTTTCAGACAAACGTTACGGTCTCTCCTCGTCTTGCCTGAACCGGATACAAGTGTACTGTCGGACATTCTTCGCAGAGGGTTCTGCGATGCCTCTACTACCACGCCACTGGCTAGTGCCGCGTTTTTCGGGACCATTACAGACGTAATTTGCAACGGACCAGC
This sequence comes from Boletellus aff. obscurococcineus, assembly GCA_038089335.1. Classification (NCBI taxonomy): domain Eukaryota; kingdom Fungi; phylum Basidiomycota; class Agaricomycetes; order Boletales; family Boletaceae; genus Boletellus; species Boletellus aff. obscurococcineus. Next base: position 5,309 of record JBBPKP010000210.1, on the reverse strand, counting down.
CCATTCTTTCACATTTGCGCAAGCTGTCTGCCTTGGGCTAGCGAACCTATGCCATGGAGACGTCACGATACGACGACATGCATTCGATATTCTTGTGGCCATTCATGAGCAGTTCGCAGGCGTGATTGCTATGGCTGAGTTCGAAACAATCGTGGCCAGCAGTACCCCCAGCGTTTATCTCCAAGCTCATCGACTCGTCGGAGAATGTCTTGCGGGAGAGCATCCAGAGCAAGCCTTCAGCGTCCTCGCAGAGATTACAGCATTTCTCTCACGCGTCCAGCGTCATGCCAACGAAAGAGTTTGCCATGTCATGCTGCAAAGCTTGGAGCATTGGATGCCGAACGTCGAGATCAGTGCGCCAGATTCGCCAAAGCTAGCCTTGACACCGAATGGCAGCCTGGCCGTGTATCACTTGCTCGCCCTCACCAAGCGATTTATTGATGCACAACCCGAGCAAATCGCTGCGATCTGGGCTCGGCTCGTTGAAGTGCCAGACCCTTTATCTGGGCGAGCCGTTGCGTCCTTCCTGATTAACGAGTCCCTCAAAGTGGCCACGACAGCCTTCGTCAGGTGTGCTTCCGAGGTTATTGCGTGCCTATCTCGTTCAGCGGCGGGTGTACAGATCTTCCAGGAGCTATGCAGCGTTTGCGGCCCGGAGAGGATGTTACCTACGTTTGAGCATCGGCTAGAACAACAGACTCCGGAGGAGCTCGAGTTGTGGTCCGACCTCGACGTGCTATTTTCCGATGATCACCCCCGTCAACTTTTGGGATCGGCTCAGTACGCAATGATGTACATTGGCTCTGTCTCGCTTGAGCGCATGTGGACACACCATGAACAGATACCCATCATTCTCTCGGCCGTCCTCTCCCATCTGGATCACCGAGTTTCGATGTTACGCATAGCTGCTCGCCGTATGCTATTTCGCTTGATGAGAGCTTGCATACCCTCGTACTCATCCACGGACAAGTTGGGGCAGCCCTCCCATACCTCTCAGCTATCAATCATTGCGACCATGGAGGATCAGGGGGACTCCCTTTTCTGGACAGAAAGCGACACAGAGGCGATAGTCATACCTCGCATGAAGTACATCGTTGACCAAGTGGTGTCTATCATCGGGCAGTTCGTTCCAGAACTGGAGAAGAACCTCGCGGCTTTGTTGATAACCTATATTGAACACTGCCATATCCGTAGTATCGCTAGACGCTGTCTTCAGGTCTTCCGGTTGTTGAAGGTTCCTCTCTCTCAAGATGACCTAGGACACATCCTTAGTCGCCTGTGTTCTACCATCAGTGATGACGAGGCCGAGCTCCACCAATTTGCCGAGGCAATCGTATCCACCCTTGTGGCTTCTGTGGCCTCGGATGATTCCAATCGCGCACTTCTTCCCCGTCTCTTCTGGGTGACAGTGTCATGCCTCATGACGGTTGTCGAGTCGGAATTCGCCGTAGCAATCAAGCTCCTCATCGTCTTGCTTGACAAATTGGACCTGGACAGCGCGGAGGTTGTCGAGTTAGTCCTCGCTCAGTGCCCGGAGTCTTGGAACGCCACGTATAGTTTGCAAACATGCCTCCTGAATGGGCTGCGCTCGGCCACCACCATGACCGACACTTTCAAAGCCCTCCAGCAGCTGTCCAAAATCTTGGACTCTCGCCTCATCGAACCTTCTGATCGTCGTGTTTGCGACCTCTTCACCGTTTCCCTTCCGTGGTGTTTGCGTTCCATGTCTGACAACAGTCGTTATGTTTCCCTAGATGATTTTTGCACGTCCATCGCCAACCTTGCTGCACAGGAAGGCCGAGACACTATTTCTCGTATCATGACCTCTTTTGTCAAGAATCGCTTCCGTGCCAAGGATGACTTCCTTAGGCAATCAATTGCCGGGCTTCGCGAATACTATTCAGCTGCACGCTGGCCGGATATTGCAACACTGCTTCTGGGCCTGGTACTCAATAAGGAAACCTGGGTACGCATTCACGCAATGCAAGTGCTGAAAGCACTCTTCCAACAACGTGATACTCGACATGCACACCACTTACTTATGACCGAACACCTCATGCCGCTGCTACGACTCGTCGAGGGTGACCTCGCTGCCGAAGCTCTAGACGTTCTCGAAGAACCGATAAGGGTGACTGGGGCACAAAATTCTCCCAATGTTCTCCGGATGAGCATGCATAGTTCACTCGATCCGGCACGTGTAGACGAAGGAGAGATCTTTGGTGTCCCTGAGGATTCGGGGTGGTGTATCTCTCAGGTCAAGTCTCGGCGGTCTGCTTGTCGGAATAACATGATGGCAGTCGCGCAGACGTGCATCGGCGCCCTAGGCCCCTCATACATCGATCTGGAAGCACGCTCACAGATCATATCATTCGCTGACGGACTAGATGAAGATCTCAGTGTACTAGTCCAGGACCTCCACGAGCTGAGTGAATTCTTCCAAAACATGAAACCGCAACCTCGTGTTTTGGTACCGAGTCAGCAGTTGGAAGAACGCGTGGCATCCATCATCGCCCGATCGACGGAGGACTCGGACGACGCGCCTCAGACGCCGTTCGGGGACGTCTTTCACATTGGCAAA
>JBBPKP010000209.1:0-16242 GCA_038089335.1 Boletellus aff. obscurococcineus | reverse complement strand
TATTGCAGCCGTGGCCCAATCGGAAACGACATGCCAACTCACTCGTACACGGGATGGCTCCAGCGCGACTCGCTCCTCTCCCAAAAGGCCTCTCTTCGTCCAGCTCGTAGCATTTCCGAGACCGCACGCTTGATGTGACACGGTAATTAATATCCACCTTCCACCGGCTGTTTCCCTGTGCTCCTTATAGCCATTCCGGTTCCCTATCCGGTTTCGCGCTTCCGAGTCTGCCCATACTTATCAGGCCTGCAATCTTGTCTGCCTTTGAAATTTTCCAAGATGCCAAATTTCAAGTGACCGTTGGCATGCTGTCAACGTCTCCGGGTCAACCTCGGCTAAAATCTGCGTCTGCGTTACGACGGACGCGTATCAATCCCTCCAGTGTTCATACATAGCGCCCGTAGTAAGACCCGTATCGCATCGTATACTTGTCTGCTGTAATGATAGGTAGGGACGGACAGCAGACCCTTATCAAAGCGCTCCGGGCAAAGGGTCAGTAGCCGACGTCGCTATTCAGCCTTGTGGCGTGGAGGGACCCGAAGACCTTTCATTTTCATTTGTCTTCGCTTTCCCTCTAAACGCGAATGACAACCATGAGCGAAAGGCGGAATCCAGCGAAAGAGGCGCCCGAACCTTCAATCAAGGGCCGGTCCTCTTCAGAATCAAAGGTGATTTCTTCCGCAACGGGCAACTCGACCTCAAGTTCCTCTGCGGCCTTGCCTCCCGTCTGAACTTTTCGACACTTCTCTACCTTGAACTTGGCGACAAAGAATCCATCCATGTTGTGCACGTGCGGGTAGAACCGTCGCGTCAATCGTACAGATGGACTGAAAACCTTCCCGCGATACTTTGTAAAACCCTCACACCCAAATTCCAGGCCGGTGGCGACGAGTTTCACGTTTGATCGCTTACGTAAAGCGTAGTCCACCACAGCCTCGTTCTCGTCCACCGTGACCGAACAAGTGGAGTAGACGAGGTAACCCCCCGACTTGGACACGGGAGAGACGCTGTCGATAGCACACAGGATCAGCTGCTTCTGTAGGTGGGCTAAGAGTTGAAAGTCGCGTTCGGACTAGGGCGTCGCTCAGATGCTGTATCTGAAGCGGGACAACGAACGCTACCTTGTTGATCTTGACGCTCGAATCTTTGCTAATCACCCCCGTGCCGCTACACGGTGCATCTAGGAGGACCCGGTCAAACCCACCCATGACTTTGGGGAACTCCCGTCCATCATATGAGCAAACCGTCACGTTCTTGCAGCCCATGCGATGAATATTCGCTGCAAGACTCTTTGTGCGAGCTTTGTTTGCATCGTTGGCAAAAACATGGCCCGTATTTTGAAGAAGGGCAGCAATGTGTGTCGTTTTACCCCCGGGAGCGGAGGCCATGTCAAGGACTCGTTCATTAGGCTGCGGAGCGAGCGCAATAACAGGAAGAAAAGAAGACGCTGCTTGAAGCATATAATGTCCAGCGAGGTACTCAGGTGTCGCACCTGTGACGTGGGTGAGGTCGCATATATGGTATCGCGATGTTCAACTACGTTACCGATCGGTACAGAACTCTCGAATACTTGTAGCCCAACGTTGGTCCACTTGCCGATGGGTTCAAGGTTAACACCTCGGTTGATTAGCACTTGAACCAAGTCGCGTCGTCGCGTCTTGAGCGTATTCGTACGGATCGTGACTGGTCGAGGGACTTCGTTTGCCTCGAAGAACTCGATAGCCTATATTGACTGAGATAATCCCGCGCAGGACAAAAACAGATGTGACATGCCTCCGCCGCTGGGAAGAGCTGGAATAGCTTTTCGGCCAAGAAGTCATTGTATCCGTAATAGTTTGCGATGTCTGAGAGCAGCTGCTCGACATATTCTGACCGAGATCTGAGCAAGTCAGCGAGCACGACAAGATAGCTGGGGACAACAGACCTGTCCTTCTCTGCGAGTCTCCTAAAGTTATGAAGCACCCTGACGCAGTGGCGTATTCGGTGCTGCACAACCTGCACGTCAGACGCGCCCCTCTTTTCTTCTTCTCTCTCTTCGACAGTCGGTAAGTGGAACGGCTCTTGCGCCTCATCCTCGCCTTCTAGATCTGCGTCCTCATCTTCACCCCCTCCTGCCTGGGCGGCATTCTGCATCTCCTCCACATCGAGCTCAGCCTCGCGAGCAGCTTCGGCGTCCAATGCGCGCGAGCGTTTCTCCATATTCCCCATCGTAACACGTTCGTCCTCCTCCCCAGAGCCCTCATCCGATGACGACCATAGTTGGTCTGGCTTGGAGGCGGATGCATGGGTTTGGAGGGGTCCCTCCTGTGAGGTATCAGACGACCCATCAAGTTCCATACCATGTTTCTCGGAATTCCTGACGCGCTTCGCGGTCCTGGGAGGAGCAGATTTTTCGGGCTCGACATCGGCGTCGAGATCTGCTTTACGTTTTCCCAGTTTTTTAGGTGATGGTCGGGTATCGCGATCGGGGAGCGGTGCTGGTGGGCCTTGCTTGTATTTTGCTCTCCTGCCGCCCATGGTGTCGGTCTGGCGATGACACAGCCACCTGATGCAAGCAGGTTTCTTTCCCGGGCCACCTTCCCCATTCAGAAGCTAGCGAGCTAGGGATACATATATTGTTGTGCTAGGAATCGTCGTTTAGCCGACCCTCAGTCCCAGCGCCAACCCTGCCACAAACGACGCTCTGGGCTGGAAATCAGCCGTCAAGAAATCCACAGTCCACTTCCAAATCGATCGCACAGTCGGCGGTCTCCTGTCTCCGGCCGCGTCTATCGTGTACAACAGGTTCTCGAATCGAGATGCCATCAACTCCCAGTCCACCTTGACTAGCGAGACGGAATGAAGGTACTGGGGACATGGCTCACTGAGGGCGACAGAGTTCGCGTACGGGTGACTTACCTGGAGAACGACAAATAGCCCGCCGAGAAAGAAGGCGATCATGCGTGCGCTCTTCTTGACGAATACGCCTGCGCAGAGACCGCAAGCGGTGCCAAACGTGAGCTCGTACACGCTCACAGACGATTGCGGAGGGGGAGGAGGAGGAGGACCGGCTAGCGGGGGCGGTATGCCTTGAGCGGGCACGTGTCAGGATTCAGGGGGAGATAATTAGTCCCACACTGCACTTGCCATCACAGAGAAGCGTGGACGAGAATGCCAAGGACGATATCCCAAGACCACCTGCAATACCAGTCGCGGCCAAGAGCAAAGGCAGCGTGCGGTGTGTCTGGCGCAGAGTGGCAATATGCGGTGCGCTTGTTTGATGGAGAAGGCGCCGCTTCAGCGCTGCGAGTGACGGCGACCAGAGGGGCGTGCTCGGGTGTGTGAAGCAGGGTTTGAGACCGACGCGGAGACTCGGCAAGGACGCCATGGACTGGGATCCGTGTAGCGGGTGGAAGCGAGCGTGTCATCCCATCCACGTGATCGTGACCACATTATTAACTTACCAGTCGTGCATGTGACGCCCCTGGGTGCGCTTGACCAGCAGCGACCACCATGCTCGACCAGGACTCAGCCGAACAGCAGCCACTGCTCCCAATTTCCTATGACAGCCCTAGCCCCAGGGAAAATCGCATCTTGACCGTCTGGCGCGAGAACGTTGCCAGTGTCCTCGAATCTCGGGGTTTACATACATTCGTCTTGACACTGGTGCGGTCATACCCACGTCTTCGCTTCACGTCCCCCCTGAATTGACACATCCTACGCACTCAAGATTGTCATCGACGCGGGCTGCGTCATTGCAGAAATTGCACACGGATTACTTGTCAATGGCTGTAGTCCAGAAGGTCCAGAAGAGCCAGCCTGGCTGGAGGTCCTCGGCAACGTTTCCCTCGCTATCACCACATTCTTTTTGCTTGAAATACCTCTCTCGCTTTGGGCCTTTGGTGTTAAATTTTACTTGCCTTTCTTTGGTGTCGTGCACGCTCCATTGCATCTCTTTGATGCCATCATTGTCGTCACCACCTTCGTACTTGAGTTTGTGCTCAAGGGTAAAGAACGAGAACTCGTCGAGCTACTCGTCATCCTCCGTCTTTGGCGTCTCGTAAAGCTCGTCGGAGGTGGGTAGTCCCGTTTCTTCTCAATTGGTCTGTTTGCCAACGAACCCCGAATAAGGAATCGCCGTTGGAGCTGGAGAAGTCGAGGAACAGGTCTCTGAAGAACTTGAGCAAACTAAAAGGCAGCTCGAAGGTAGTACTGCTGCCCTTGCGAAGGCTCGGGAAGAGAATCGCAAACTTCGGGCCCGTGTTGTATGGCTGGAGACTGGAGGTTCCGAAGGTACCGAACTATGAACCTGGGGAAATAAGTCGCTGGGTCCAGACATTTTCGTGGATATACAAGGATACATCCCATTTGTGTTTCACCCTTGTGCATTTTTTTTTGTTCTGAATGAATCTATTTTGACAAGAAGTGCGATTCGCTCTACGTTCCGTTTAATAAGAAGCGACTAGCGATACAGCTTCAAAGACGCAACAATACTTGTACAGAGTCCGACTCCCAAAATACCCTTTAAAAGGCCCGGCCTACCGGGCGGGCGCAAAAGTGTTATCGTAAAGAATTTGATGCTGCGGGGAAGACATTCCCCCTGGCAACATCCGTACGTGCCGGTTCAGACAAAATAGGGCGCGGGGTGGGAAGGTCCAGGTGACCTCCGTTTTGCGGGAACACAGTGGGTGTTCGCGGTGTCAGGGACAAGTACGAACAGCGTCTCGCCATCTCCAGCTGTTCGCGAACCTCGATGAAAAGCGAGTCCCACGACAGCACGGGCTGCCTTGGATGGGTCCTTGGCGGAGGGGCCAAGAACAGGGGAGGTTCCTTGCGTTTTGGCAGCGGCTTTCCATGGGTGTCATCGACCCCCCGGCGGATTCCGTGCTGGCCAGTAGGTCGACTGGAGTCGACGGACCGATGCCTCCTTGTCGACAGGCTGGGGCCCCTCGATACAGATTGGCGCTCGACATAGGACAGCTTATCCCACCGCTCTGCAATATATTTGGAAAGCGCACAAGATGCATCGCTCCAAGATGACGAGGGGGATTTTATCTGCTCGAGGGTAGGTGAATGGGAGTCACCAGCGGGCGCCGACACCTCGGTGTCCGTGCGAAACCACGGAACAAAGGTCACGGGAGTAACCCATATATCTGGAAAGTATGCTGCATGCGCGGAGGCGGCGACACAGAGTGTGAGGCAGTACGAGAGTACTGGTCAGAGCTGTCAGCACATTCGAGTCAGATTCGTAGACGGGCCTTACTGATGAGCGTGGCCGGCCAAGTGATGTGAACGAGCAAGGAAGACGATGCACACATCGCCCATGGCGCTGACATCAAACCAACGTGAGCTGCAGTCCGTCGGTCAAACCAACGTAACTTACAACGCATCTGGCAGTACGTTGGTGGCCCATCTACGGTGATGGTGATGCTGGCGGCTACGGTGGCTCGTCAAAAAATAGGAGCTAAATCCAAGAAAACACGTCACCTAGCTGGATGATGCTCATCAATCCGGTCCAAGCACACTCGACTCTTACACGCGCGAATCCTGCCCCGTCACATATTAGCTCAGCAAGATACGCTCTAGTCAGAGAAAAAGTTCCAATACATGCAGGAGATAATGGGACGATGACGCACATGGGGACAAGCACAAAGATGACGATGGAACTCATGAGGAGGAACACGGACGCGCCTGGCGCTGGAAAGCATGCGTTGGTCATCGCGTCATCTCAACACACGGTCGTACGCACTTGGTACTCCAGAAGACTTTGCGACTGCGATATTCCACAGCGCGAACACGAGAATGAGAACGTGGACATGCGTGAGGAGAACTTCTCGCTCTAAACGTTAGGGATGAGCGCCATGCGTTGAATAGCATCGCTCACCGAAAAAGACGGTCCGGATGACAAGAAAGACACTGTTCCTATCATCGAGGGGCATTCGTGGACTCTTTGAATGTTCGTAAAATATCTGACAAAGGCAAAGAGAGAAGGAGAATGCTTCAAAGTCGTCCAAAGAGATTAATAGATGGCCAGCCACTCGTAATTGGGAGGAATCGGTCCGCCAGCGACAGAGGCAAGGGCAGGATGCGCCATCAATAAATATCGATTCCGCACCGTTCTCACACCACTACGGGCGTGTAGGGTGTACGGGGAAAACAATAAAAAGTCACCCGTTGGATACAGCGAGGGAGGGAAAGAACAATAGTTTGGCGTAGACAACAACGCCCGTAAAAGGAAAATCGTGGGACAGAAGATGCGCTCAACGGTGGTTCGTCAAGCAGGGTGTTGGCAACGGGGAGAGTAACTGTAGCGCCGTCCGTCGCCAACACATTCTGCAGCACAACAGAGGGACAACATCCCGCTGATGACAGGAACAAGCCTCTCTCAGCGTCCTGAAGTCCAGGGGACGAATGCCAACCTACCCGGGCATGACGACCACGACCACGACGGCCTCGCCCTTTCAAGACTCTCGCTTAGTTGCCTCCAAATTGTACTGCACGTTCTTTCGGTACTTGGTTGCCAAATCGGCCGCAACCTTGACAGAGGCATTGGCTCGGAGTATCTCCTGATCGCCATAGGAATAAGGGCATGCATAAAATGGTGAAGATCGGATCAGATCGCAGTCCGCAGAGGCGTGGCCACAGGAGACGGCTACCTCGATGCAATGGTTCAGCTCGAGAATCATTTCCGTACATGCGGACTGCGCAGGCGTCAGACGCAACGGAACAAAAAAACAAGAGGACAACTGACCGCGTTTTTAAGGATTCGTTCGAGAAGTACTGCCTGTCGCTCGGCGTGTGGGTTCTCCATTTCGCTTGCAGTGCGTCGCGGTGCAGTGGGTGACGGTATCGATGATTGATGAATATTTGAATGGTGGATACAATCAATCAAAATCAAGGTTTCAACAGTGGTATTATATACAGTGCCCGACCTATGCACATCTCGATCCTCCCAAACCCTTGCCTGGATGGTACGCAAGGCGTCCCCCCTGTTACACGGTTTCCATTGCTAACTTTATGTACCAGATCAACCTAGGTGAGTCAGCCGACGCCCATCCTCCCCAGAGGGCACCTGCACCCTGGGGCCCGAGGGCCGCCTCCGTAGAGGCTCAGGCTGTGTGGCATTCTCATGCGCCCCGTCGGGCGATACCGCGCTCGAGAGGCGATGTTTTGGGAACTCAAAAGCACTCGGTGGTGGTGACTTGATGTGCTGTTTCATCATGGCTCGGCGCGGGCGATGCAAAGAACTACTTTGCCTCGGCACGGGTACCGAGGGAAGACCCGTGCCCGCATATGATGTCGACGGGATCAGTTCCCGCGGCGTGCTAGGCAGCTCTCGCCATACTGGACGCGCACTCGCGGTGTCATGGAGTAACGTAGGAATGGGTTTCATGGACGATGATGGTATCTTTGGAACAGCTGCCAAAGGAGGTAGAGGGATGGCGTCAGGGAGATTCGACGAACGGGGGACATCCATCTGCTCTGGTGTCACAAACACAGGAAGATGGGGCTCTATCTTATACTCGGGCCTCAGATCCCCGTAGTGCCGTGGGGCCAGGCAGTGAGATCGCACGGGGGGCGTGGTATAATTGTCCACGTCGGCACGTAACTTGAGTCGTGAGGCTGGCGGTGAATTTGACGGAGCCAAGGGATATCGTCGCTCCACCACTATGCGAAGGGTACGAACGTCAGAAATCCAGATCTTGGAGTCTCCGTGGTGTCGAGACGCAGTGACGAGGACGAGCACTAGGTAAACGAACACTACAATCCATGTTAGCGAGCTACTACCATCACACGCACGACACGACTAACGCATGATAGCACACAGCCAGGTAAATGCAAGAACCACGCGGGCCGAGATGCATGTAGCTTGCACTGCACCAGCTAGCATACCGCGTCAGACGCACCAGGATCCAAAACAGTTCACGTACCGCGACGCGAACACGACAAGTATTCGGACTCGATTGCAATCAGAGCAGCACCGCCAGCTATCGAGGCAGCGTGAGCGTGTGGGTGGAGGAGCGGATATAGAGCGAACCGAGTTCCATAATGCAGAAAAGAGCCGCCCAACCACATTCGAACCACACGCGGGCCGTGAACGGGTTGACGCAGAGTATCTCAACAAAGGTTCTAGTGTTCACTTAACTGGCCGAACAAGACACTTGGCGAAACAGGGGACGTACAAGACAGATAGGGCAAGGAGCGCAAACGCACCAAGGAAGATAAGATAGACATCGACTTGCACTGACAATCGAGGTTGAATGAGTAGCGCAATGAAAATGGCCACGACTCACATGGCTTCGTAGAGTGAACGAGACCAAAGTTCCAGGCGGCGACACTACATGTGATCGCGTTGCCCGCTGTGAAGAGACCTAAGTCGATTCAGCGGGAGCACTCGCGATCGAGATAATAGAGTTACCAAAAACAGTATAACGGACGACAAGGAAGGTGTTTGCACCTCTCATGCTGAATGGGGAATGTCAGGAAGACCAAGTCCGCTCTGCGAGAGGGGAGGCAGAGGTGGGATGCTCGCAAAGCGCTAGCTCTGCCTTGATCGCCTGCAACTTAAAGCGCGCTGACCGTGATGGGTGATATTCGATCCAGGCTGTGTGAGATGGGAGGAGGCTCGCCATCAGAAAGGCTTGGTACTTTTATGATGTGCACATTTAAACCATATATGTACGTGAACAAAGAGTACACATCATTAGTAGGATGAGCGTGAGTAATGTAACAGGGAGAAACGTCCCTACAATAACATATACTTGTGACAAACACATCGTGAACGCGCGCGCGGAGTGGGTGCGAGTTGCGACGGTCCAGGCCAGTTTTGCACGCAGATCAACTTCCAGTGGCTCGGTGGGTCGTGGGCGGCGGGCGAGAGAATGTTTCAAATGGTCCAGAACGATCCGAATAGGCCGCCTGGTCCGAAGCGGGTGGCACATAGGACCTTACCTCTGCAGAGCAATCCATAGACATTCGATCCACTAGAACAGCTATTGGCCGTGGAACGTCAGCAGAACACCGTGCAAACTTGTCTGAGTCGCCCGAAAGTCAGTACACTTCCAACTGTTTCCGTGAATTATACAAACCGGCCAGACAGCCAGCCAGACGGGCGATGCCGATGCGGACACCAACAATGTCGTCACTGGAAAGCCGCTCAAGTGCTTGCCAGTTTCTTTGGTCTGCCAAGTAACTATCCAGCTGGGAAGATGAAACCAATGCTTGCTGGCAGGCAACATATCTGGTACACCACACTGAGCAACGCTACACCCATCGAATATTGGGCTACGTACGTCATGCGTTTCCGGAACGAGGAGGTGTAGGCTAGTTCAAGAATATCATGCTGCAACCGGTCTAGCACAACTTTCCAAGGTCCATTTTCTCGTTGCATATGGGTGACCTGGACAGCATTAGAGTGGCATAGCATGATTGACTAGACTTGCTCACCACAGATATCGAGACGTCTCGGACGGCTCCAAAATCATCCTCCAAACCCCGTTTGATGATTCGGCGGACACAGTCTGGATAAGCTGGTGCGCCAGCAAGGTTGGGGATGATCTTGATGATCCCCTCTCTGGCCCTCCAACTGCGCAAGCGCTCCTCCTCCCACATATCTATCAGGCCAGAAAAGATTATCGCCCTTGCTTCACCTTCACCCAACGCGTTAACGAGGAGAGGAAGTGCTTCAATGGCCTTGAGCCTTATATCGCCATCCTCTGTGCATCGCATCGCATCCCACCAGACGTCGATAAGATCGCGTCGAGCGTTTTCTGGACCGATAATCATCGCTAGCTCGCCTAGGCTCGCCGCCAGAGTCTTCCGAACCTTCATTGACCTGTTCCGAGACAGGTCAAGGTATAAAGAACGCAGCTCCCCCCATCGGGATCGACCTAATGTAAGCGCGACGGCGGGATAGTTGAATGCACACGCCAATGGGCGAACGGGATCGTCGTAAAATAAATCTAATTTAGAAGGAGCTTGCTTGAACCGTCAACCCCTGCCAGCAGAGATACACGTTCCAGGACTCACCAAAGGGAAGCGAAATGGGAAGACCAAAAACCATTGTTCGAGACGCTGCGTGATCTTCTTGGCGTCCGATAAAAAGGGAGAGGAGCTCTTTTGGTGGCCCGTGTTCGTCTACGTGAAAGGTGTACAAAACCTCGCCGAGAGCCTCGAGTACCCCGGAACGAACGGCAGGAGACTCGTCTCGCGAGAGTGGCACAGCTGTCAAAAGCGCAACAGAACGCCTTAAGGTTGGAGTGAGGCGAGAAAGCAAGGCTGGCAAGGCAAACAGGGAGGAATGACGAACGTGCCAGACTGCGTCTTTACGCAAGTTTTCAAACAGCGGGAGCTAAACGCAGTTCTGAATGCATCGGCTAAAATAAGAGACAAACAACACGCACGAGCGCTGACATCACTAGTTCATCAGGGATAACTTTGGCGAGAGCGCCAAGAGCGAATGAAGCCTCTCGCCTCACCCAGTAGATTGGATCTCTGCTGGCTCGTTCGACTTCTCGTACAAAAGCCCGCTGATCGTCTAGCCGAAGCGAGCCTATATCCACCGGTCAATACAATTCATCCATCAAGCGCCTCGTGTGCGACGTACCGCCTGCTGCTACAGCAGCTATCAAACTCATGCTGGAAAGCCGCCCAACGGCCGCTTGCTCCCCGGAGTCAAGATCTTCATCCACATCCCCACCCTCCTTCCACGCGGACCGGTGGTCTGGCAGGGGCATTCCATTTGAAGGGCGAGTTTCGACATGGGCATGCAATTTTCCTCCATATGTTACCTCACATCGGAACGCTACGTCAGCCGCAGGTAGTGAATCTCCGGAGGAATCGTCAGGAGAGAGCTGGAAGGACGGGATACTAAACGACTGCGACAAAAAGCCGTCCATCGTGGCGGCTACGGGCGACGAAGTGGGCGACTCGTGCGGAGTGGGGTGGGGAAAGTATGGGTTCACCGCAACCTGGTCGCATTCTGAGAGACTTGGCGCGCAACGTCGACCATCCGGAAGTTCACCGGCGGGGGTACGTGCGGTCGCATCGTACCATACCTCTGTGACATCCTCATCCTCGACCGATGCATCTAGGCGCCCGATTCCGATGACAAGCTGATTAATAAGCTCTTCCTCGAACATCTTCCTCTGAATTCGGCCAAAGAGACCGTAGCTACTCCCCAAAGGATTGACGCTTGGTGATCCAGACTCTTCGGCGTCGTCCGCTTTTCGAATTCGGCAAAGCAAATCGACGATAGCTCCTCTAGCAGGGCCACCGACCAAGCTGTTGGGACTGAGGAGGAGTGTTCCAAGAATGGGAGTAAACGCTTGAACGGATATCAAGGTTACGTCGCCGACGTCACCTAGTCGCGAGACCGCAATTCCAGGATCTGGAGGTTCTTCTACGAGAAGACAGTGCTGAGCAGACGTCAGCCAGACAATCTCAGTCAAAGGAAGCAGACATGGTGAAATACCGTCAGAAACCACCATAGTATCTCGACCAGCTTTGAGGCAAGCGTTTCTTTTACGGCTTCGTCTGGGTGGGATGTAAGAAGCATATACGGGGGGCAGGCATGCGAATACCTTCGTCCATGGCCAAACTTGGAAGAAGAGGCAGGACATACTCTACTGCCTCGAGGGGCGTCACGTTGACAAGAAATGAGGGTAGAGCATGCGAAATAAAGACGCTGTGATGGGGGTGTGAACTTGCGTAAGCGGCAGGGTTGTTGCGCATACCGATGATGGGCAGATCTACTACGAGAGAAAAGGTATATCTTTTCGAGCGTGCTCAGACCTTCGTCATCCAATGCAAAGTCTAGCGCAAGGTCGGAGGCAAGGAGCACATCGGCGGGAGGTATCGTCTCCATGCCGCAAGAAGGAAGGGAAGGCTGAAGACGAGGGTTGGTGGGGGGTGGAGAGGGGGGCGCGACAGAGGCGGTGAGCTGGTCTATGGAGGCAGAGGGCGCATCGAGAGGAGGATCCTCATGCTGAGGGGAGGTCAAGGGGGTGGAGGGGGCGGTGTGGAAGGCGAGCGGGGGAGAGGCAGGAGGAGAGTCGAGCGGATTGTCGCAGGGAGAGGGGGAGAGGAGCGGAGAGGGAGCAAAGGCGGTCAACGCCTGTGGAGCGATTAGGTTGATGTGGGAAGGAGCGGTGGACGACTTGGGGGCTGGAGGGTCCTCCGGAGCGGGGATGGCGTGCTGGAGCAGGGACACTACATGACCCATCAGTGAGCGGGGGACGAGCGGGCGGGAGAGGAGAGACAGACTTTGTGGAGGCCGCTTTAAAGGCCTCGGGGCGGGGGGAGAAGAAGGACGGCCACGAGGACGGAAGGTGGTGAGACAGGGCAGGGTCAGACTTGGGCAGAGGCGCGGCGTGCGCGCAGACACATCACTCGGCAACGCGGCGGACGGCGAGCACGGCTGCCCCGGGAACGTGGCGGGCAGCGAGGACGACGGCGCGTGATTCACCACGGGCGTCCCGAGCGAGCACTCCCCGTCGACCCCGGCGGACATGGCGGCATGTTCCGGCGGAGTCTGGGCACGGGTCGATGATGTCATCCACAATAGGCACACTGACGTCATTGGAAATTTTGCATTCTGCCATATATGACATGGGATACACAGCCACGGGATCATCACAGCGTACCCCGGACAGCCCGATCCACGTGCTCCGCAAAGTACCGGATATTGTGCGTGTTGAGCCCCGCCATCGATATCCGCGAGTTCGTCGTCAAGTACACGTGCGCCTTGTCGACCAGCGCCTGCGACTGATCCTTGCTCAGCCCGAGATAGCTGCCACGCCGCCCGTCAGCGCCCGTCCACCGCCCCCGTGCCGCCCCCAACTCACCTGAACATCCCAATCTGCCGCGTGATGTGCCCCCACTCGCCCGGCGTATTCAGCACCTCCGTCAGCAGCCGGTAGAGCTCCTCCCTCATCGAAATGATCCGATGCACCATCGTCTTCATGTCCCGCTTCCACTCCTCAAACAGCTCCGGGCTGTTCATAATCAGCGCCATCTGCACCTCTCAGTCCCCTAGCCCAGTCCCGGTGGCGACACCACTCACCACCCGTGCTCCGTGCGTCGGAGGATTACTAATCACGCTCCGCTGCAACACCAACAGCTGGCTCTTCACCCGGTCGGCGGTTTCCTTGTTCGGCAATATCACGTGCAGTGCTCCCGTTCGCTGCCCGTACAAGCCTGCGTTCTTTGCGAAGCTCTGGTCCATTCCCCGCATCAGCGCTGCGTGCGGGCGGGCAAAGACCCGTCACTCACTTGGCACACCAGCATCGGCACGTTCTGCTCGGCGAAATACCTCACCGCCCACGCATCGTTGTCCAGGTCGCCGCTCGCAAACCCCTGGTACGCGCAGTCGAAAAACGCATAGTGGTTCTTCGAGATGATCACTTGCGCCAACTCTTTCCATTGCTCCCTGGTCGGATCCACACCAGTCGGGTTGTGTGCGCATGCATGCAATAATATAACCGAACGCGATGGCGCGTTCTCCAGCGTCGACTTGAACCCTTGGAAATCCAGCCCGACCGTGCGGGGATCGAAATACGGGTACTCGACCGGGGTGATGCTAACGTTTCTCAAGATGTTATGGTGGTTGGCTACGCCGGTCTGAGTGCCGTCCGGAATGATGGGCGACAACCGACTTACGCCATGTAGGGTTGCTCAGAAATACCTGTTTCGGCCCGTTGAAATCGTAATACTTGCTGATAAACAGCGCAGCGAGGTAGTTCGCTCCCGTCCCGGAGACGGTCTGCAGAGTCGTCACACGTCCCTCGGCAAGCGCAGGCGAGTGTGAGCCCAGTACGAGTTTTGCGGCAGCCAAAGTGAAGCCGGGGGACCCAGCAATGGGCAAGTACTCGTGGTCGTAAAGGGGGTCGCTCAACAGTATGTCGGTCGCCTGCCAATCAGGGAATGGGTACCGATCAGAAGGCATGACACACCTTTTTGACGACGGGGAGCACCCACGGCCGCCCATCGTTGTCTCTATATGCACCGATGCTGACATCGACTTTGTTCGGGTGCGGATCCCCCTTGTACTCTAGCGCGAGCTTGAAGAGGCTGTCGGCCGGCAAGGATTCAATGGATGGCAAGGTTCGATGAGTGCCATATACCTGTCTGGTGGTGCTTGGGGGACGTTTTGCCAGAGTTCTAGAGGGGGAATTGAGTGGTGAGAACGGAAGCTGCAGGTGGAGACCGACCGCCGGACATGAGCGTCTGACCGGACAAATGTTGGTAGATTTTCTGGAGCCTGGAAGACATGAGGATGAGCACGGCAGTCGGCGGCGATGGATTAAATAGACGAGTTGCATGTGAATTCGGGGAACCCAGTACCGGCCGACAACAATCAGATCACACATACCTGGCAGAGGGAGATGGGCGGACGGTTCGGGCAAAGGGGGTTATATACTGCAATTGTGAGATGCCCGTACATGCGCCGATAAGACCGTGTGACCCGCATGTCGCCGATCAACGACCGCATTCTCACAACATAGACGACGTAAAGATGCAGGATTAGCCGGTATCCGAATCACAAGTAGAGAAAGCAAGGTCCGTGCAGCAAGCCGTCTAGCGTGCCATGGGTGTGGTGTCACAAAGGATGAAAACGAGTATATACTAATGGGGGGGAGATAAATAACATTAAATGCAAGTGTCATCGTCACGTTGGTACCGCGAGGAGGGGGGGGTGGGGGAGAGGCTACGCGGTCATGCTGTGGCCATCTTCGAGGCTACAGTCCGTTCGCTCTCGAGCTTGGCCTTGTTGCGCTCAAAGGCCTGCTGCCGGCAGTCCTCGAGCTTGTTGCAGTTGTGGTGCTCTGGGAGACGGTGCTAGGGTGGAATGAGCCACACGACGACAGAAGAGCGGATCGGGACGGACTGCACCGCAGAATTCGGCGCGGCAGTGGGGACACTGGCCGATGATGCGGAGGGCGGCGGAGTTGCAGGGAGTGTCAGCCTGGAGTTGGCAACGCTTCTTGGAGGCCATGGGTGTGCTGGGGGCAGTCAGGAGCGGGGGCGGGGGGAGGAGGAAAAAGGCGTACTCGTGTGCGGGTGGGGTGGATGGGGGAGGAAGAGAACGGAGACGGCTCTTATTAATGGTCGACACAGCACCGGGGACGCGTCATCCCAGTCAGCACAGCCACACAACCGGACCGGAACGGCAAGCTTGCCGCTACAGCGTGCCCGTCCAAATTTCGACGCCGTCCCAGTCCGAGCGGGGCCAGCGCACGCCCCCCCGCGCCATCGCCCTGCGCACCCTTTCCGTCGGCACACGCGCCAGTGCCACGGGCGCACTTCGAAGCGCACTCTCCATCAGCGCCGCGTCCCGTCGCTCGACCGCCAGCAGCAACGGCGTGCGTCCGACGGCGAGGGCTCGCACCGCGCGGAACAAGGGCTGCACGAGCGACACGTCGTACAGCGTGTCGCTGGACACGATCAGATCAAAGGGTGGTCCGAGCAGCTCTTCTGCATTGGCTCCGCGCGTGTTCGGTGCGTCGCCGCTGGGCGTGATGCGCATGGGATCATCCCACACCCACCTGTCGCTCCCAACGCCCCAGTCCAGTTCGCGGACTTGGATGGTGCCAGCCGCAGCGGGCAGTTGCGGCAGGTTTGCAGCGACGTTGTGTCTCAGCACGGAGTCGCATACATGCGCGGTGTCGGTTGCCAGCACGTCATATCCGAGCGCACACAACACGAGGCTGTCGGTTCGCGTGCACGTGGGTCAATCGCTCGTCGAGTGCCACAGGCGACATACGCACGCCGTGAGGCCGACGCCGCTGCCCAGCTCGACCGCGCGCGGCCGTCCCTCTCCCCGCGCTCGTGGTTTCCGACGGTCGGCGAGATAGAGCGAGAGCACCTGGGCACTGAGCCAGAGGGCGGTGCCGTTGCTGCGGCCGTCGTCGGACTGGGTGAGATGGAACGTCAGTCCGAGGTGCGGGTGCGCGAGCACGGGGACGTGTTTCGTCTGGTGGGCGGGGAGCGCAGCCATGTCGACGTACTTGCATGTCTTTTGTTTGTTTCTGTTCATTAATGTCCTCGTCCCGCTGAGCACCAAGCCCTCGATTCGCGTCCCTCCAACACGTTCCCTTCCTTCCCCCATCTCCCCGTCCGTTCTCATGAAGGCCTTCCTCAACAGGCTCAACCGCGGCCTGTCCAAGGAGCCAAAGGACAAGGACAAGGACAGGGACAGAGACAGAGACAGGGAAAAGGACAAGGACTCCCTCGCCCCCCGCGACCGCAGCGACACCAACACCA
>JBBPKP010000208.1:0-16246 GCA_038089335.1 Boletellus aff. obscurococcineus | reverse complement strand
GTCTAATACAACAAGTGGACAAAGCTAAGGCTTTGTCACTGTAGCTACCTGTATAAATAGTAAACCGAGTCTCTAAGGTTATTATGCTATAGGGTACCAGTGTTCCGGTGTAACTAAAGTCAAACCCATGTCAAGTCCGAAACCTCCGATCCAACTCCGGGATCTCTGATGCGATCCGAAACGCCGGAGTTTTCGAGACATGTAGCTTAGTTGTGACATGTCGCGAAAGTGATACTTGTAATGACCATGGTAGATCTATCTGTAGTCCGGAGATGGGGTAAGTCCGTCGGAGATGGTCTGAAGTTCCTTATTCCGGATAGGGGTAAGTGCGGTGACTTTTGGCTAAGTTCACAAAGTGTAGTGTTTTTTGTAACACTGCGAGGCCAGCCGATTAAACTCAACAACGTACTTATTGATCCGTTGTCCATCCTTCATCACCAGGTTATCCAACTGATGCTCTGCATCTCCGACCAGATCATGCGGACTGAAGTTGTTCTTGAGCTCTTTGACGAACTCTTGGAAATCATCCATCCAGTCGGGACGAGTGGCGGGGTTGGCGGAGTTGAGGAGGTTGGGCTTGAACCATTCCAAGGTGGTACCCTTAAGGTATGACTGCACAAAGACGACTTTTATGCGGTCTGCCTGGAAGGCTTTGGGCTGATCCTGAAAATTAAGTTCGCATTACACGAGAAAGGCACGGAGCTTCTTCAGGTCAGACCTGTCGAAGGTATCCGGTTCATGGACCTTGGTCTGCTGGGAGGTGGAGTTGCGCTCAGAGTTTGACTTGGCGAGGGCTTGGACGGCCTGCACCAGGGCAGTGAACAGATTGGGGAATGGAGGTGGAGTCAGAGGGCGACTGGTGCTATGTGAAGATGGGGGTGGAATGTTGATGGGTGGGAGCAGAGTGGAACGTCCACTGCCATCTTCGTCCGAAGGGTCGGGGTCATCTCTGAGGTCAGATGGATCACCGGAGGGAGGTGCGGAATCGTGACGAGAAGGGACAGGAGTGGCAGGGCAATCAGGGGTGTGTGGTGAGCTGGTATGCCGACTGGTGAAGGAGAGGAACTCCCCAAAACCGGTAGAGAGGCGGGGATTGCCTCCAGGCATATTGGGTTCTTCGGCCTGCCAAGCGCAGGCCTGCACACAAGTCTGAATAATGCTACGATGTGCCATAAAGGGTGTGAAAAAGGACTGTCACAAGAGTGAGTTCGAATATACTGTCAGGTCTGACACCTCCACTCGAACTCCGCTCTGTCAGAGCAGCGGGAAGCGGGGTTGGAGGTCAGGCATAGTCGGAGATGGAATTGGAGGGGTGAGGACATTGGCTTCAGGTTATGTCCTGTGCCCTTGTGCAGTCCCGGTCCTCGTATTTGGACGGAAGTCCAGACAGGGAGGGATGGACTACAATGCCGGAGGACAAGTCCGACAAAGCAGAGGAGCAAGGAGGAGCAGAGGGAGAACGAGAGGAGGGAGACGAAGTTGATATTCGAACTGGGGAGTAAGTCCCCAGCATACTACGGATTAAATACATGAGTGGAGGAACTAAATACCATGCGCTATATATCTGCGACCACATGACGCACGTCCGGTATCGTATGATACATGTCTACTACCATATGGTGCATGTCACCGGGGTGACAGGTCAGCATGTATGGAATACTGAAAGGAATTATCTGCGTCACCAGTGAGCTGGCGACTGGAAGTCTGGAACGAAGCTAAATAAAGGAGTGTCGGAGTGGAGTAACTACATTGTCAGTCAGAGGAAAGCAGAGAAAAGCGGAGGAAACTAAATATGAAGCAGAGGAAAGGAAAAATGGGTGGAGTTGTCACGGTCATGACACATTCCTCTGATAGATTCAAGCATGGAGATCTATTGTGGCTCTGTTGAAAAGGATCATCCAATCTGTGATCGGTAATGATACTGCTAAAGAGGTCCCAGTTGTCGTGTCCAGGCAGTTCTGTAAAGAGAATTCTTCTCTCAAGATCATCCTCTCATGGAGGGGTAGATCATTGAGGGATGTAGAACATTGGCAGTGGTGCTGGAGTTGGCAGGTGACAGTGGGCATTGCAACAAGGTCAGGGAGCAGGAACAGGAGTAGGTTGTGGCTCATAGTAAATCAGGAAGGGTTCAGTCTGATGAGCTTCTAAGGAAGCAAGATGGGACTGCCTGATAACCATGTATGAGGGATGACAGCAACAGATCTCATCCCATTCTAGGGGACAGTTGCAAAGAGGACAGGGAAGGAGGAAGGGTACTCTGGGTTCAACCAGAGTAGAGGTGGTGGGGACCCTAGAGGTAGATGGTTCTGAGGGAGGTCTCAAATAGTCACCTTGATCTAAGTCTGGGAGGGGATCATCATCAGGAGGTAATCCCTCATTAAGAATGATGTGCACATGGTAGCATACCCCCTGAAGAGTAAAAACTCCAGACAAAGAAAAAGTGTGCATGAAGACATGCAGAGTGAGCCTGTCATAAGAATCTCCTCGAAAAAAGAAACCATCTTGCCATGCTCCTGTAAGCACCAGGAGTAGGGCAGCCTCTATCAGGGTTAGCAGCAAAGACAAGACTGCATGACTCAAGACTCTCTGCACCTGAGCAGGAGGCATCAGAACAGGTACATAGTTCCTGATAAGATGGAGTCTGCTCTAAGTGGGGCTCATAACCTATTGGGATTGCAAGATTCTGATTGTGCAGTGGACAAAGAACAAGTGCAACCAAGAGTGAAGAAACTCACTGAGGTTGTCTTGGTGGAGAGTCTTTGAGTGACAAACAAGGGAGAAAGACAGAAGGTGATCTCTGTAGGAGATGGTGGTGGTTCGAGTACAAGAGTAGTCAATATCTGTCTACAGGAGAGGAATGAAAAGAGTCCGCTTATATAGTATCTATCACTAAGGTTTAAGAGGAGACTGAGCTCTAATTAGTGATAAGAGATAATAATGCCATAGGACGATAAGGCAGAAAAGTGTCCTATTGGCTGATAAGAGAATGGTGCAAGAATGACACCATTCTGACTCCTCATGACATCAGTATGACATCATTGATTAGTCAAGAGCCCAGCCTTATGACTAATGTTAAATAGCATTATATGACTGAATAGAGACGATGTCAGATAGGACAGCCGTCTATGTGGCGAAATCAAAGGACTGCCATCACATAATCAGTTAAGTGATTTCAGGATAGAAAGAGAAATAATTAATAGAAATCCTGAAATCTCAACAGATGAAGCAGAACAAAGAAGAATAAAACACCCTGAAAACCAGCTTCTACAATTTTGGCAACTCGGTCGAACAAAGGGACATCAGCACCCTGCGCGATCATCTCCACCATATGAGAACTTGCGCAGGTAAGGGGCCATCCCATCACCGTCAGTTTTTCACCCCTCACACATATTCACTTACCTGAAGAGACGACTCAGACCATCATGTATAAATACAGTACGCCCCCTTATCCCTGCTTCCGTTGGGGGAGGGAGGGTTGCCAGGCCAGACCATCCTGTTGTGGAGGGCTCACCATCCTTTCCAGTGTCTGTCATGCCCATCACAACCATGCTCGCTAGCACCTCGGACGGGTACCCGACAACGATCTTTTCCTACACCTTCCCGACGATCCTCGACCGGGTCCAAGTACCCTCGGGGCACTATCCCATCGAGATCGTCCTGATCTGGCGGGGCGAGCATTGCCGGGACCAGCCCTTTCCGCTTCACTGTGCCATCGTCCATACAGGCCCGCAGCGGGGAAACATGCACGAGGTCGTCGGCGACACCAGCACGTACGCGACCCAGGGCTGCCTCGACATCCCCCTCGGCTAGTATGGCCCAGCAGCCTACCCACAGCCTCGGAACGCCTGGCAGGAGTGGAGCGGCACCGTCAGCAGCGTCCTCACCAGCACAGGCAAACTCACCGTCACCGTCACCGGCACGGACCGGATCCTGAACCCGGTGCACGCCCCGGACGACAGCTGGCGCGGGAGCCACGTGATAGGGTACGTCGCCCCGGAGCGGATGGACAACCTCCTCACTGCGATCGCGCTTGTGCCGGTCGTGCGCCATCGGCCGAGCTGGAACTGTCAGAACTGGGTGTATGACGCACTCAGGTCGGTGCAGTATGCTTCGATGCGGACGCCAGGGCTGTACGTGGACTTGGCAGAGGTGAACCTGGAAACGCTGCAGATGCACATGTCGTCCTTGTTGGAGGGGTGGGAGGGGGTCGAGTTCCAGCCAGCTGCCCGTCGCAAGTAGTGATATCCGAAGGAGGAAGAGTGTCAGTTTGACGATATGGACTCGCTTTGTAGTGAACTCAATCGGATGGCGGTGTTGTTGTATACGTGGCCCCTCAGTGATGTCGTGCTTGGTTTGTGTGTGGGGCCTCAAACGACTCCAATCTCAACCGTCTTAGAATGGGGATCAACGGTATGATATTTTAGATTTTCTCATAGCCACTCGGACCTCTCCGTCAAGGATAGAAAGGAGCCTGCGATCTGCCCCTCAACGCTGGTCATCAGACTACAAATAGCTTGACACGGACTTCACATCTCCCAACTTGAGGTCTACTCCTCAGTCAGCTGGGAGTGCTGCGAGAAGCAAGGACCTCGCCGTCACTGGCAGTGAGCCAAGTTTTCAATCTTGAGATTGCGTCCCAAGCAATGGGACCGTGGATATCAAGAGACGACGAAAAAGCTCAAACTTGCGAAGTCGAGCGCATGCTTGAATCGTTCATCCTGGATTGTATGATCGACGAGTCCTCGACGATGGAGGACGCTAGGTCCCTCTTTCAAACATGCATCAACCGCGTTCTCCCTATATGTAATCACACAGCTATTAGAAACCATCTAGAATCCTAGTAGGCACTCCGCGTCTGCTTGTCTTGTGGCTTTCTGAAATTTCGTAGTTCCCTGGCGACAAACGAGACGGCTCTATACCCCTGCTTTGTACGTGCTGCGAATGAGGCACTCAACCATCTCCAGGACATGGATGGGATCGACGGCCTTCGCACACCTACGGAAGAACTTGCTTTCCAGGTCTATGGCAAGGTGATGAGCCAATCTCACCAGGGCACAAGGTCCATTTGCAAACCCGACATTGTCCTCGTTTCCGCTGATAGCATCCAACATGGTGGCAATGTCAGTGACCTTCATGCTGCCGCTGCTGTGCAACAAAAGAGGAACTACGGCTGGCGAGAGGTTCGTACCGTTATTGAGTTCAAAATCCGCCGGAAGATGGCGCTACCACCCGGGCAATATACCAACGGCGACTACGTCCAGCCCAATCCGGGCCACATGTTTCTCACCGGGAATGATTTCTACGACGATTCAATGGTAGATTCTCACTCGACTAGTTTGCCACAGGCTTTTGAATGTGAGTGGCTAGTTCGTTTCCGTCTCATTGATGTATACTGAATTTTCTTGTAGCCCAAACCAACAATGCAGGAGGCAAGGAGTGCTCTGGAGTTTCTAGAAATACTACATCGCAAAAGTGGAGGTCGACAACAGGCGATGGTCAGCGCGAGTCTCAACTGAAGCACGGAGACCGGATCAGCAAGGGGTCCGGTTCTAGTTCCAAGTGGCAGAGAGTCGAGTCAAGTGAGGCTAACCCCAGCAAAATAGATCCCATCACGCAAACAGGATTATATGGAAGTGAGATGTTTGCATCTCACGTTGGCCGTCACCATGTCTTCTGTCTTACCATCATTGGTTCGTCATTGATTGATCTTGTCGTCTGTCACATCTTTTACCTGGATTTCAACAGCGGATTACTTATATATTTGGCGCTACGATCGTCAACAACTCATCGAATGTTCCGCTCTGAACTTCATCCAAGATCTCCCCCGCTTTCTTCTGTTCTTGCTCGCATTACAGCGGTTCGAGAGTCGACACTGGGGTTTAAATCCCATTGTTGATACCGAATTCGGCAAACTCCCGAATCTTCCGATACGGGCGATGATTGAGGACAAGAAGGAGGGCCAGGTTGACATTGCACTTGACTGGTCCTCAGACAAGCGAACTCGTTACTATGGTCTCGCAGGACGAGCGACGAACGTGATCCCGGTGACAAGTCAGAAGTTTGCATCAAGGGGCGAATTGGTGGCCAAGTTCTTTTGGGGCGAAGTGACTTGCAGGAACGAACCGGAGATCTTGAAGAAAGTCTATGATATTGCGAAGACGGAATGGGACGTCTGTGGTCACGTTCCAGTGATGGTGTTCGATTACAAGTTTCCGGCGTCTTCTACAGCCACAATCCGCTTGCGTCTTGGTCTGTCGAAAGATGATGCACGGAAGCTGGATGGTGTAAGGGAGCTCATTTTAATCCTGTTCAAGAAGTTGGTGAATATCACGAAACTGTCAGGCGATCTGTTCCTGAACACCTGGTGGCAGACAGTGAAATGTGATTGTTCATCCGTGCTCTGATTGAACTTTGACTGACTGTCGTTGCAGGCCATCTGGCACTGTGGAAGAATGGCGTTCACCACCGTGATGTCAGTGCATCCAATCTGATGTACAAAGACGGTGCAGAAGGTACTGTCGGTGTACTGAACGACTTTGACTTGGCGACGCTCTCTGAAGGTCCCACGGGAAATGAACGCACAGGCACAGTCCCATTCATGGCTCTTGACCTACTTTCAGATAAGGGACAGAATGGGCGGATCAAACACATGTATGCATTCGATGCGGAGTCGTTCATCTGGGTTCTTCTTTGGATCTGTGCCCGCTACGATGAGGGTGTACTTCGTGAGAATGCACCCTTCGATGCATGGCTGAAAGTGGATGCGAATGGGTGCAGGGAGAAAAAAACCGATTATTTATACAATCGCCCTGAGAATTTGGGGCCTGGCGAAGGACATAAGAAGAACTGGCTCGTTGCGCAAGCGTGTTTGAATGCTTTTCAGCGACATCGTGATTCTCTTTCCAGGGAGACCTGTGATGGGCAATTTGGCAAGCTCCTTGATGAACCCTACAAGGCTGCGCTGCGCAAAATCAACAAAGAAGAATTGAGTCATGATCCGAAGAGCGAAGAAATGGAACTTATGGCATAGTCGAGGTTGCCTGATGCTCCCTTCGTCCTAACAATTCCAAACAGAATGTACCATGTTTGGATAGAGACATGTACTTGCTCTCTGCCAGTGTATGCACTTGTCCTTGGTCAACATACTGTTGCTCAGACTTGATGGTGGGTCTGGGACATTTCCTGGCCTGTGGGGTGTATATCTGATCCATCTGATATGTGTGATTTGACCCCCATCAGTGATTGGGTCACAGCCTTATTCAAACTTAGCACTCTTGGCTGCCAGTAAAAAGAACCAGAAGTAATCAAATAAGCATAAGGGACTGCTAGGGCATGTCTGCACATGTCATGTGCTATCATGGTTGGTGGGGTAGGTGTGGTTGTGGTGTACATATGATAATGAGTATACTACAACATGGGTGGTAGCTATAGACAAGAATGCATATGTGGGCAAAAGCTGAAGTGGTCTTTCTGGCCTGAGGCACTGCAATGCTAGGGAGTGCAAGCTGCTTTTCAACTCTAAATGAGTCTGCAATGCAAGCTGTGAGGTGCCCCTCAATTGAAAGAGCAGATTGTCTTATGTTGCAGTTATCTGGCCAGTGGTGCAGCAAGGTCAGTGAGCCTCTCCACTATTCCAGGCCTTTCTTGGAGGTACAGTGTGAGAATGTCTGCATGTCTGCAGAGGTATAGCATGAATGAATCTCCTGACCATCTGCCCATCATTTTGACCACATCAAATGGGATTTATTATGTTAATGTAACTGATCTCAACTGTCAAGCATGTCCTGCTGCAGTTACATGAAGTCTGATAGAGGTTCTGGGTCTTGAACAGGATAGCTATAACAGGTATTTATAGGGAGGCCTGTGGCTATGGGGAAGATGATCCAGGTGAACAATGGTATACCAGATTAGGAGAATAAGGGTAGTCCATATGATGGAGACAATAAGGAGGTAAAAGGGAATCATACCACATTAAGTTGGGGAAGGAAGTTAGTATAAGTTGGGGTATCTGGAGTGGGAAGGTATGGCAAAGGGAAAAATGTAACATTACCCCCCCCACCAAGCTTGAAACCCCAATTTAAGTGTCAAAGACCAGGGATCCATGAGTATTGGAGGGCCCAGGGATGGGGGGTCAGATAGCAACTAGGGTGGGGGAGCCTGCCATGGGCAAGGAGATGTGTCACAATTTTCCAACCTTCTCCCAAGCTGTTACACCTGCTCCCTACATGGCTCACATGAGAGATATCCTCTGACCCACTCCCATCTGCCATTCAATGTCTTCCTGCCTCTCTATGTCACCAACCCCCCTTTGAGGAGCTCTCTGATGTTAACTTCCCCATCATGTGGCATGATATCCTTGACTTTGACTCCTACTCCTAGGTTCTCACTGGCCTTCCTATTTCCCAGTTCCCTTTCTCACCCACCTTCCATTTTCACTCTCCAGCTCAGTCATATGCCTTCCTCATTAGTATGTTTGCCTAGGATTGCCCTCTCCTTTTGGACACACCTTCCCCTTCCATAGTCCACATAGCTTGATCTGTGTGTTTCCCCAT
The DNA here is from genome assembly GCA_038089335.1 of Boletellus aff. obscurococcineus. Taxonomy (NCBI): domain Eukaryota; kingdom Fungi; phylum Basidiomycota; class Agaricomycetes; order Boletales; family Boletaceae; genus Boletellus; species Boletellus aff. obscurococcineus. Next base: position 7,694 of record JBBPKP010000208.1, on the reverse strand, counting down.
TCTCCATAAATACCCTTTTGTTATGTACTCATACCCTAGTTAGATCTATGCTTAACACACATAACCTTCTGCTCAAACCAATGTAACTTGTGATGATTAGTGAGACCAGGACCTCTACAAGTCTTCACTTCACTCCAGATGAAGTGCTCAACAGTTAGCTCTACATGTAGCATAACAACATGGATGAGTGAGTGGAGGCATTATTGGAGTCAGAGGAAATGACAATCAGGAAGGAGTGACAGTGGAGGGGAGGGGGACACAGGACAATGAAGAGGCATTGGGTGCAATAAACTCCTGAATGCCCAGGATGGTGACACTGCTTGCAGAACACTCCAGTGTAGGGAGGGGAGTAATGTCAAGGGAAAATGCAATTTCGTCCAGTATGTCCCCATCCATGGTAGTTAGGGCACACTAGTTTGGGGCACTCATGTTGGTAGTGGCCAGGGCAAGGGAGTTGACAGTTGGGGCAGTTATACTTAGGGCAGTCCTTATGGGAGTGTTGGGAGGAGTCACACTGAAAGCAGGGGATAGAAGATGGGTCCAGTTTGTCAGGACATTGTCATAACCATGACAACTCCACTTGTTGTCCCTTTCCCCTGCTTCATATTTAGTTTCTTCTGCCTTCCTCTGCTTTCTGTTACATTTTCTTCTCTTCTCTACAGTCTCCTCCATGATGCCAGTCTGCACCCTTCCCTTTCCCATTACTCTATAGACATTCTGACATATGCTGATTTCCTTTCCTGTCCCAACAAAGAGTATGGGATCATTTTCTTCATTGTTCTCTCAATATGGACTGCCCATTCTTCTCCTAATCCTGTAGCTCCATTGTTTGCCCAGATTGTCTTCTCCACAGCCACTTGTACCCCTATAAATACCCAGTTATAGCCATCCTGTATTCCTTAGCTAGATCTATGTTTAACAATGTATCTCTTCTCCTCTGAATGTGACAGGTATTGTTTGAGACCCCAGACTTCTATCAGACTGTGTGTCACTGTTGAAGGACACACTTGACAAGTGAGATCAGTTACACCAAAGTAACAAAAGATCTAGCTAGTCCTTTGCCCTGCCCCCACACAGAAGGGCACTATTCACCCACCACATCTTTCTGCACACCTTTCCCAGACTCCTCTGACTCTGAATGAACCCAAGGCTTGGGCTCCAGTTACCACTCCTCATCTCCTGCTCCTGAACAAAGAAAGATCACTAGAAGGCCAAACACCCCCTCCCCTTTCCCACAAAGAAGGAGGGGACCTTTATTCACCCTACCCACCCTTCCAATCCTGTCTGTGGAACCACCAATGGTAGAAACACCCTGAAATTTCCCTGAAAGGAACCCTCTGTCCACAGGAACTACCCAACCCCCCACCTCTTGAACTATCACCCCACTACCTACCCAACCTGAGCAACCTCCTAGTTCAACCCCCCCCAAGGAAGTAATGAAGTCTGCCCCACTGTCAAGTCTGGGTCCTCCAGAGCAAATCTGATGAAGTCCAGAGCAGAGATGCAGCATAACAGTAGGGGGTGAGGACTTTCAGTGTAGGACTTATGTGTTGCACCCCTTGCACTTGCAATCCTCAGAGTCGAAGATCAGAGAAGTGGAGATAGTGTGTGAAGGGGTAAAGGAAGACTGGAGGGCATTGGAGTGAACAGGAGGAAACTTAGTTGATATTCTAACTAAGGTATAGGTAGTATATGCACATATTTATATACTATCTACCTTGAGCAAAGGGCAAAGACATATAGAATTAGATAAAACATACCATGTGGAAACAGGGTAGAAGTGGATAGCAGGAGCATATGGAAAAGTCAAGATATGACCAATAAAAGAGACAGAATGGGCAACAAAGTGCTACAGGTAAAATATGTACGACAAATGTGGACAGGTGTGATGTGGTTGTGGATAAAAGCTAAGAATAGTAAGGTAAATGGAGTTGTTGTGAAACAAACCCCAAAGTCTGTCCTATGGAAGGAGAGACACCAAGCAATACCACATCCATGTGGGCCAATGTCCAAGGATGACTTCCAGTTAATCCAGTTAATAGGGTTATATAGGTTAGAAGACCTTAACCCAATAGGCCAGGGAGTTAGAGTTACTCTTATGGCAATAGCCCCTGGTGTTTATGGGGGAGAAAACCAAGATTTATTACATATAATCTTGATGCTGTACAGTCATGCACTGTAGCTAATACTATCTAGCCTCTCCTATAACTAGATGTACTACCTGCACTATCCTGTAGTGACTACTATGCCATACTCCGTATGGTAGCCCCTTTATCTAAGTATATAAAGAAGAGGAATGCATGTGTTGTGAGTGGGACATTATGAAGAATGGGAAGTGGGCTTGTATGCCTATACGTTATCCTCTGACCAATGTCTGAACTCATCGTCCACCATGGAGTACTTCTTTACTCTACTGGGGATTTGTTACGCGAAAGTGAAACAAGAGTGGACGAGACTGGGGTTTACCTTGGGGAGGACACTCACGAGGAGGTGCAACAACGTCCCAAGATAAACAACAAAGGAACTCGAAGGATAAGCCTTTGGGAAGGCTTAGACACGGAGGATTCCCAGTGGGACTCAGGGAGGCAAGGTGACACTCAAGAACGCTTGTATTGCGTAGATCGAGTATGAAGTACAGGGGTGTGATGCGAGGGTTTATATACTAAGGGGATGGGCGCACGGACCATCTACTACGAAAGGGAACTAAGAGGACAAAAGGAGAAAGGACAAGAGTAATCAATGATGACAAGCAAAGCGAAGTCATCGGACAAAAGAGTAAGTTTCAAGGAGTAATCAACATGGAGGGTTATCGTAAGGCGTAGGGGGCTAAAGAGGAAAGAAATCGTAACAGGATTAACCTAAGAGCCCTTTGCCCTGGGTGCCTAGTTGTGTAGCCAGCCTTCTGGCATGGGTCTTTACTCTGTGGGTGCCTAGTTGTTTAACCAGCCATCTGGTGCAGGCTCACTCCATTGAGTTCCCAGTACCACTCTCTAGCCATTGCCAGGGGGTATGTGTAACAGTGGCCATCACTGCTGGGATGCTACAGGGTCATTGCCCTTTCTAATATAGCAAGTGTTACAATCTAGCAGAGGCCACCAGGGTATGACTAGAAGGGAGAAGAGCCTTTGGCCACCCTCAATGATGGGGGAAAGACTGTTACGATTTCCCCTAGGTTGCGATCCACTGCTTTATTAGAAGCTGCTGACCAACGAAGGGAGGAGACGCGACAGTCCTTCCTACAGGAGTACTTCAACGTACGGTGGTCCCCTCCTCTAAGTATCTCACCAATTGCCCACTCCTCCGCCCTCACCCCCGTATATCACCTCCCATCCTCTCTGTGGGACCTTGTGGACGATCCCTCCACTGCAACGTGGGAAGACATTCTAGATTTCGACCATGCGTACCTGGCCAGGCGTTGACCATCACCGCCCACCTCCCATTCCCATCTTCCCCTCCGCCCTGCATTACTCAGTCGGCTTCCCATTCCAGATAACCCTATGCCCTTGCCTACCTCTCTCGGACTCATCTCCCCTCCTCGCTAGCTTCTCCTTATAGTTAGCTGGTTTTCCCCAGTTACATAAATACCCTCAAGCTCTGTACTTGTTCCCTAGTTAGATCTACGCTTAAAACACGCCTAGAGTTTAACTCCTTGCCACTGCAGTTGTCCGCTCAGCAAGACCCGGATCTCTACGAGACATCACTACACTCCAGAGGTAGTGCTCGACAGTTAGACTTTACGCATAGCATAACAAAAGATCTAACTCGTCCCCGCCGCCCCTGCCCTTGTTGCAGAAGGGCGAGACCAGTTCAAGACGGCTGACCGAGATCAGTACCGAAGTTATCACCCTCCTGATTCATCAGACGACGAGAGGAAGAAAGTTCCCTCGAACCTGAATACGTCAAACCAACGCCCCCGCCGCGGAGAGTGTCAGGAAGACCACCGCCGCCGAACCCGCTCCTTCAACAGAGAAGATGAAGAGCCCCGACTACTACCCTGCCTGCTGCCCCTGTCCTGTCCTTGGAACTGCCTCCCCTCTCCACCCCCCAGGTTCAACCCCAGAGAAATCCCCTATCCGCTGCCACCTCAACCAACGTCACTCCCCAAACCATTACCCGAGCACCGTCCCCCTCTCCCCTCCATTTCATCTCCACCCAGGCCGCTATCCAACAAGCCTTTGACGCCCTCGACGTTGTCGACCAAGCAGCTCAACAAACCCTTACCCCCGCTCCCGCTTCACCAATGAACCAACCAGGACAACAACAACAACAACCCCAGCAGGCTCAGATTGCCCAAATCCCGGCACTGGCAACGCCCGTGATACCGCGAACCAGCGAACTGAAAGCCGGATTGCCAGTAGATTTCAATGGAAAACCTGAGAACGCCCAGAGATGGCTGCTGGCCATGAAGGCCTATTTCCACATGAACCCGACGGTCTACAACTCTGACGAGACCATGATTCTTACCTGCCTGAATAAGATGGCCGAAGGGAGATCCGCCTCCTTCGCCGAGATCTGGTACCCAAAAGTTTTAGGAACAACTTGGGCCCAGTTTGAAGCCACTTTTACCAATTCATTCGTACCCGCCGGTCTACAAGAGAAGGTGTGAAACCAGTTATACCAGATCAAGCAGATCGACTACCCCGACCCTGCCGAACGAAACCTTCCCCCATACCAGAAATGGGGAAGCTTTGATGACTTCGTCGCTGCCTTTGAGATCGCCGCTGGACGAAGCAAATTAGACGTCGGACATGACGAGATCCTCATCGACATCCTAAACCGAGGCGTCTCCACCTCCCTGTCCAACATGATGGTTACCATCAACCCCCAACCAACAACATGGCAGGACTGGATAGCAAAGGCTAGGATTTTTGAGCAGAACTTCCTCAGAGTCAGACAACTTCGAAACCGCTCCCAATACCTTCCTGTTGGAAGGACACTTCCTAGGAATGGACGAGCGACTGACCCTAATGCTATGGACGTCGACGCCGTCAGACTTTCTCCCGTGCAACGCGCCGAGCACCTCAAGAACAATAAATGCTTCGTCTGCCACCAGAAGGGTTGCCGATTGACGAACCATAAAGGAGACCAGAGGATGGGAACCTCCAATAAACCCCCACAGAAAATAAGAAGTGCAGAAACCTCGCAGATCGAGGATTATCTAGGAATGCTCCCTTTCATGCAAGACGAAATCCTTCGCACCATAAAGATGGCTTTTGGAGGAAATGCCGAAGAAGAATTGGTAAACCGCACCGACATGACCAACGACGATAAGGGTTTTGGCTGGGGAGAGCTTTAGCTACGTCAAGCTCTCCTTCTTCTGTACTTGTATCCAGTTGTACCACTAAAGCAATCAAAGTCCCCGTTACCCTGGAACAAGACGGCCAAATCATAGACACCCTAGCCCTTGTCGACAGCGGCGCCACCTCCACTTTCGTAAACAAGGACCTAGTCCGAAAGAACCACTGGAAAACGAAACGCCTCCCATCCCCATTGCTAGCCTGAAACGTTGACAGAATCCTGAATCTCGCAGGGATGGTCAGGGAAACCACTCGACTGAACCTCATCATTAATGACCATACCGAAACGCTCACCTGTTACATCATCGCCTGCGGGAAGGACCCCCTCATCCTTGGAATGGACTGGCTCCGAAGGAGGAACCCGACCATAGACTGGGCCACCCAGAAGATGGAGCTCCCACCTGATCCCCTTTCAGTTCGACGAACCCAGGAATACACCGCCCACTATCTTGGGAAGAACCCCGACGGATATATCACGGAGGCTCTTCGGAAAACCACCATTTCCACCCAGATTGCCCAGACTGTCGAACCCAGGAAAGTCATCCTACCACCTGAGCTAGCCGAGTTCGCAGACGTGTTTGACGAACCGCCTGTCGGGCAACTCCCCCCCGAGCGACCCTATGACCACGAAATCCTCACCCGAGATACCTTCAGGCCTCGGGTAGCAAAAGCCTATCAACTGAACCCTAAGGAAATGGAGGCCTGCAAGGCATTCATCGACGAACACCTCGCCGCCGGAAGGATCATTCCCTCGAAGTCCCCTCAAGCTTCCCCATTTTTCTTCGTCGCAAAGAAAGACAGAACTCTTCGCCCCTGCCAAGACTACAGATATCTAAATGAGCACACAGTCAAGAATGCATACCCCCTACCGTTGATCTCTGAGTTGATCGATAAGCTGAAGGACTCCAAAATCTTCACCAAATTTGACGTCCGGTGGGGATACAATAACGTACGAATAAAACCCGCGGACAGATGGAAAGCCGTGTTCATCACCCTGTTTGGCCTCTTTGAACCAACGGTCATGTTCTTTGGGATGTGCAATTCCCCTCCGACATTCCAACGGTTGATGGATGATATCTTCAAAGACTACATTGCAGCAGGATGGCTGATTATATATATGGACGACATACTCATCCACTCAGCCGACCCTCAATCCCATCTCGAACGGATGCGGAAGGTCCTACGCCGCCTCAGGAAGCATGCCTTATTTCTGAAGTTACCCAAATCCACCTTTAACTCCACCGAGGTCGAATATTTGGGCCTTACTGTGAAACCGGGGGCAGTCACCCTCAACCCCACTAAACTTGACGCCATTCGCAACTGGCAACCTCCGACCACGGTCAAAGCCATATGTTCGTTCCTGGGATTCTGCAACTTCTATCAGAAGTTCATCACCGGATTCTCCGATCTCGCTAAGCCTCTCACCGACCTCACCAAGAAATCCTCAAAATGGGAATGGCTGCCCATCCATGAATCTGCTTTTCGAACCTTGCAGAAGCAGTTCCTTAGCTCGCCGGTTTTGCGGCTACCTGACTCCTCTCGCCCATTCTGGGTAATGACTGACGCTTCTTTGGTCGCCTGTGGTGCCGTCTTAATGCAGAAAGACAGCAACGGAGATTTACATCCCTGTGCCTACTTCTCTCGAACCTTTTCCCCCAAGGAACGAAATTACGACATTTATGACCGCGAACTCCTGGCGGTAATCCGCGCTCTTGAGGAGTGGCAACACCACCTGTCGGGCACTCCACATGTCGTCACGGTGCTCACCGACCACAAAAACCTCGCTTACTTTAAGAAGCCACAGAACTTATCCCGTCGACAGGCACGCTGGATGCTATACCTTATGGATTTTGACCTGGAATTCCACCACCTCCCAGGATCACAAATGGGCCCTGCCGATGCGTTGTCACGCCTCACTAACGCCGACACCTCGTCAGACAATGATCACGTCACGTTGTTCACCCTGGTCACCATGGTGCGGGCCATCGACATGGGACTAAAGAACTTGATCACCCTCACCACCCCGATGGACCCCTTTGTTGAGCGCCAATTGAAGGATATCACCTCCAACCATCCCATCAGTCACACCGCCCCTGATGACTGGAATTACTGTGACAATCTACTCTACTTTCGCGGCCGACTGTACGTACCTGAACTGGCGCATGCCAAACTTGTCCGTGAAACCCACGGACACCCAGCCCATGGCCACCCGGGCCAATTCCGTCTCCTTCATCTCCTTCAACAGGATTATTGGTGGCCAGGGATGGCCGCGCTGGTCTGCCGCGTCACCCAGGGCTGTGCCATCTGCCAGCAAAATAAGGTAAACACCCGGGGGCCCCCCGGGCGCCCGCCCCCCCCGGGGGGCGCGGCGGGCCCCCCCCCCCGCCCCCCGGGGGA
>JBBPKP010000206.1:0-13667 GCA_038089335.1 Boletellus aff. obscurococcineus | reverse complement strand
CTGAATGCATCAAATGTTGGGCATGATTGCTGACTTGCCCTATGATTTGTCTCATGCCCCACATTGTGGCACATTGTTGATATTTGTTGATGTTGATTCACTCAAACTAGAAAGCCCCAGAGTCCAATGTCTGTTCTCTTCAGTCTCTGACATTGGACTCCAGGTGCGCTTTGTATCACTTTCTGCATAATATGATAGTCTCTGACATTGGACTCCAGCTGCTTGATTCACCAGCTTAACAGGTTATGAGCCCTGAGCTGTAAATCCTCTTGCACCTTGCTTGCTTCCTAAGCAACTCATTTTCACCATTCCAAACTCTGCCGCATCGCACTCACCCTTGTCTTCCTTGCTCTTGCCCTGCTTTACTCCTAATGGTCACTGAACAGCAATCCCACCACATTCAGCCTCTCAATGGCAACAACTACACCACCTGGAGTGAAGAGATGAAGGCTCTACTGTGCTCGAAAGGACTCTGGAGGCTTATGGATGGCAAGGAGAAGTGGCCAAGTAGTGGAGAGAAGGAGCAGGAGGCCTGGAATGTCAAGCAAGACAAAGCCCCAGGTGAGTTAATGCTCAGTCTCCTCCAAGAGCAGTGAGTGCACATTTGGGCTGATCAGGATGACCCCACTGCTGCTTAGAAGGTGCTGCAAAAGCTCTATGTGCAGTAAGAGGCTAGTATGCATTTTGTGGCCTATAACAAGTTCTTCTCTATCATGTGTTACAAATTCCCCTGGTACCCCCAACAAGTAAAGAGCCTCTTTTCTAGAAACCTATTTTGACGTCTGGTGGAGCCCTCAACCTATGTCAATCCTTGCCCCCACACCTGCTCCCTATAATGTTCACATATCTATAACTGAACCTCCATTCTGCAAATGGGCCAGATGCAAGATACACCTGTCCTTGCAGGACATCCTGGACTTTGACCACAAGTATCCCACGAGGCCCCCGCCTTCTACTTGAAGACCCATTGTCTTTCTAAACTGCCTCCTAATTATAGTCTTCCCCTTTGCCCTTGCCTACCGTTTATGCCTTCCCCTCTACCCTCACCTTCCTCTCTTCAGACTTGCCTACCCATTCCATTAGCTTCTCTTATAGCTAGCTCATTTCCCCATGACACATAAATACCATTGAGTCATGTACTTGTCCCCTAGTTAGATCTATGCTTAACACACCTAGAGTTTGACTCCTCGCTGCTGCAGTCGTCCTACTCGGTGAGACCCGGATCTCTATGAGACATCACTTCACTTTTGAGGAAGTGCTCAACAGTTGGACTTTATGTGTAGTGTAACAAAAGATCTAACTCGTCCAAGCCGTCCCTGCTTTTAGGCAGAAGGAGGAGACCATCCAGAAACCATGTCTAGCAGAGACAAATATTAAGGCTACTGACCACCCGAATCCTCTGAGAAGGAACAAGAAGAAGAGGAACACCACCCTGAACCTGAAGTTGTTGAACTGCCCCCACTAAGGAAACTTGTGGGAAGACCCCCACCACCGAACCCTCTCCTTCAACAGAGAAGATGAAGAGGGCTGAGTACTACCCTTCCTGCTGCACCTGTTCTGTCCATCAAACCACCCCAGCTCACAACCCCCCAGATTCAACCCTCAAGAAATCCCTTATCTGCCCAGACCTCCACCACCATTACCCCCCAAACAATCATCTGTGCACCCTCTCCCCTGCTTGTCTTCACTATCACTCAGGCCACCATCCAAGCAGCCCTTGATGCCCTCGATCCCATACAGTAGGCAGTACAAGCCATTCCCCCCTCTTTTCAGAGACCTATGAATCAACCAGGCCAATAACCAGCGCAGCCCCAGATAGCACAACCCCCTGTGGTCCCCACAGCGCCTGCAATAACGAGAATGTCCAAGCTTAAGGCAGGACTACCCACTGACTTTGACAGAAAGTCCAAGAATGCCCAGAGATGACTCCTAGCCATGAAGGCCTATTTCTACATGAATGCCTCCATCTACAATAATGATGAGATTATGATTCTCACCTGTTTAAATAAGATGGGACCAGGGCAACCTGCTTTGTTTGCCAAAACCTGGTGTTATGAAATGAATGTCATATTCTTTTTCTCCACATTTTTCTCATCCTAACAGTGCCACTTTTATTTACTTTCCCACAGTCACATGACAGGTCACATAACTTTTCCCACATATGATGTCACTTTCCCATGAAGGACCCCTATGACATCATTCTCTCACATTTCACTTTGTACTTATTTACATTTCCCATCTTATCTAATCTCTAACCAATCACAGTCACAGTAACAATCTCTCAAGTCAAGAGACACTTAGTCTCCAATGACTAATGATGACATCATAGTCCAGGCCAGTCTATGACATCATCATGACATCATTAGCTTACAAAGATATTACTAATTACCTTGTATTTTAGTCATTATTTAGTTAGCCCACATTGCACCACCCAACATCATAATGGTGTGATATAGCACCATACCCTCTACCCTAGTCACATGACTTCCCTATATAGTAATTGTACCACAACATGTACAAATAGTAGAAAGAGTATATAAAGCCGGAGCTCTTTGCTGGATGTCCTCCAGTAGAGTTCTCTTGGTCATTCCTGGATAAGGGGTGCAATACTAAGGAACTACTCCCAAGTACTAGTCACTGGTGATTAGGATTTGGTCTCTCCTTTTCCTAGTGAAGTCTAAGACTCATTCAGTTGTTTCATTAGAACTTTACTACCTCAGCCTTCCCCTCAACTGTTGAGGCCTAGGCAGAAGCTTTAAAAGCCCTCTAGAGGATCCTTGTTGAAGGCCTAGCAGAAGACTTCACACCCAATATGGGAGGAGTTATATTAATACTCAAGACCCCCAAGCGCAGACTTGAGATTGGTCACAAGTATGCCCCATCTCTGCAAACCCAGATTTTAGGTAGGAGAGGAGCACCATCTGACGTTAGCCTAAGTGGCCTTGAATTTTTTAGGAGATCCATACCTGAGGCTCAGAAGCAAAGCCTTCAACCTCTGAGACAAAGTCAACGACCTAGACCAGGTGTTGCACTCTTTATAGGAGCAGCTCAAACCCCTTACCCTGAATCTATTCATGGGGTAGCTTATCACAACTTTATCAAGTCAGGCAGTCATCGATGGCTTCAGGGACCTTGTTGATGAGACCCTCAATGTAACAGCAGACAGAGCGGCAGGACTGCCACCTCCATGCATCAACTCGCCCGCCCCCTCTTCGTCGAGCGACGACTCCATCCAGTCGGACGACCCAGCCTTCGCAGAATTAGAGGAAAGAGCAACCTCAGAGCTAACTGAGGGACAGCAACTAGTAAGGGACTGGTTGCAGGATTTAGGAGGAGAAGAAGTAAAAGCAGAGCTAGAGCTAGAGGACCTAGATAGGCATAGCTCCCCTCTCCCTTCCCTCACCCCATCACCACCACCATTGAGGAGGTCATATGACCCCAATGACTACCAGGCACCCCCCAGTTACATACAGGACCAGAACCCATATGCCTACTGCTACCTGGTAGAGCCTCTTCTTCTTCCTGTGGACCTAAGAGGCCCAGGACCGATAAGACACCAGTGTAAAAGATACACATGCACACCAAAGTACCAACATGGTACCTTAGATTCTATACTCTGCCCTCAAGTCTAGATGACTGAGTGTTTATGTTTATGGAAATCATAATCACTTTGATCATTTGCTTCATGATCCTTGCCCTAGCAGCACTCTACACATTTAACTTGATATTTCAGAGGACCGCCACAAACCAAATCCTCTTTATGGAGGCCAAATACTTCAACAAAGCTGTCAAAAGAAAAGTCCCATCCACCATCTGGTAGTTTGAAATTGCCTTGAGGGAAATGGCCCTTTGAATTGTCAACGGACAAGAAGCCAAAGGAGAAGAAGAGTGGCAGGACCCCAATGGAAACAATAATCAGTGGTAGACCCACAATTAATCTCCACCCCTCCCTTATTTTTTTAATCCCTGCTCATCACAATGGAAGGCCTTGATGGTCTCACTATGGAAGAACAAATCTGACAGCTCAGGCAGCTGTTACAGATATATAGTGCTCACATCACTCAAATGGAGGAAGAGCGCAACAATCTCACGGAGGCATTGCAATAGGCAAATGCACAGCTAGAGCAGGCAGTGACACAGGCACAGGCCGCCAATCAACAAACAAGAGACCTGCTAGGAGCTGGTCTTGCAGGAGAAGCCAGTGGGGCAGGGGCCAGCAAACCCTATGCCCAGAAAATTGAGATCTTTGCAGACCCAGAAGAATATGACGGGTCACCAAGCAAATTCAGAGAATGGTGGACTAAGATGAAATCATGGATCTTGTCCAACCCCACAGTCTTTGTGACCTTAAACGAAAAAGGAGAAAAGGTGATGTGGGTAGAACCTGCCTGGTTCACCATTCTCTCATGACTCAAAGGAGTCAAGGGGGCATCCTTTGCTCAAATGGAACTCGATAAGATCTCAAAGGAATTTCCATGATTGAATCGTGGGAAGAAATAGAAAAAGAGATCATGGCTCTATTCAGACCCATACACAAAGAAGACTAGGCTAAAAGGAAGCTCGCAGTCTTTAAACAAGGAAACATGCCCATTAATATGCATATATCGCACAATGGATGAACATTTTCCATAAGGCCGACTGTGGCAACATAGCCGGAGTATGGACATGAGAAAATAGAATCAATAATGAGATCTGAGCAGAGCTATTCAAAGGCCAATGAAAGAAGACAGTCACAAGCACACTTATGGAAGTACAAGCAATTGGTCGGCAACAAGAATCGTATCAAATGTTTACCAATATGAACCTCGACGCCTCTTCTTCAGTGCAAAAGAAGAAGTTTCCTTTCAGTAGGAGGGCACAGGGAGCCCAATCCAAAAAGGAACATTCCCAGAAAGGGGGACAAAGGAAGACAGGCTGCTTTAATTGCGGTAGCAAATGGCACTTAGTAAAGGAGTGCCCTAAGCCCAAACACCCTTGCAACAAATGTGGGTGGCTTGGCAGGGGACATAAGGCGGAGTGCCCCAAAAAAAAGAACTCCACAGATGCTGGATCATCCACACAAGGCAGAGACTCTATGTCTCAAATCAGAAGCATGGACTTTGAAGAAGCAAAGGCCTACTTCTGGGATATGAAGGAAGTCGCCAATAAGAAGGGAAAAGGCAAAGCGGATTGAGTAAGCAAGGAACTCACTCTGCAGCCAACAAAAACAAATTCACACTGCTATTGCCTATAACAGAAAATCCAGAAAGCGAACTAGCAAGTTATTTTATGCAAACAGCTACCAAAGAGTCAGGGGCGGCCCAAGAAGCAGTGCGGTTGGGACCCAAACCATTCCTTAATTCCCCTTTGCCCTCTCTTTCACACAGCAGTTCCTTGCCTGCCACCCATAGAATTAGAAGCCTAGACCCAGAGGAGATTCTACTTGAGATCTCCATTTCCTAACAGAGGAAACTGGAGTTCAAGAAAGTAAAAGCATTATTGGATAGCAGAGCCAACCAGGTCTTCCTTGATAGGAAGTGGGATAAGAAGGAAAGAATACCTCTTAGACCCCTCGCAGACCCAATCCCAATCTCCAATGTGGACAGAATGCTTAACACCGCTGGAAGAATTACTCACACAGCTGACCTGGTTATAGATTACTAAGGCCACCATGAAGTAGTTATGGCAGAAGTCACTGATCTAGACAAAAACCAGGTCATACTAGGATATACCTGGCTTAGAAAACATAACCCATCCATTGATTGGACGAAAGGAACAGTAATGATGACAGGATGCCCACAGTCATGCCACTGGTTGCAGGACCAGCCAGAATACATCTGCAGCTTACATGAGGAAGAACGGAAAGCCATAGACATAATCCACTCCTTGAAGGAGTCACTCATGAGAAGCACAGATGGAATGGCACTTGATCGCGTGCCCCAACGATGTCATAATTTCATAAACCTATTCTTGGACCAGGAGTCCACATGCATGCCTACATGCAAGCCATGGGATCATGCAATAGACCTAAAAGAGGACTTTGTGCCTAAGAAGGGTTGGATAATACCGCTATCCTACGAAGAATAAAAAGAAGTAGCAGAATACATTGAAGAACACCTAGCTAATGTTACGAACCATTTTCCGCAACCTAGACTTAACCACAAACAACCTAACCATAATACGTTTCACCTGCTAACCCTTAGCTAACCCTTAGCAGGGAAACCCCTTTACGATACAAGTACGTTACCAAGGCTAGCGCCGCCTTCGCCCTCAGACTTCTATTCCTGCGGCACAGCCATCGTTGCCACACACAGCCTTTTCATCTCCATGCTGTGCAAGGCTGTACCATAGCCCCCTTTCATCTCCGCACGGTGCAAGGCTGTGCCACTGCCACCATCACGTTTTGGCCATTGATGCACAGCCCACACAGTCTTGCACAGCAGGTGACTCACACGATACGACTCACACAGACTCTTATGATACACCTAATCAGGCCGCCTCTCGCTTGCTAGCACCGTCGCTACCAAACATGTACAAACAGTAGAATAGTATATAAACCCGGGCGACTGAGCTGGAACTCCAGTTCAGTCTCTTGGACCTTTACCATCATCACCAGGGCTCAGCCTCGCTAAGCTCTTTACTCTTACCTCTAGTCTCATTCCCCTTCATAAGCCCAGTCGCTGGACTGCTATACGCGTCCGGACATAGGCTATAGTTGGGTTGTTTCAGCTAAGGGTTACTTGTGGCCATCTAAGTCACCACAGACCTCCCCCGTGTTCTTCATTCCCAAAAAAGATGGCAGGAAGTGCATGGTCACCAATTATCAGTACCTTAATGAGCATACTGTCAAAAATAATTACCCACTCCCACTCATCTCACAGCTTGTAGACAAGTTGCAGGGGGCTAAATTATTCACGAAAATGGATGTTCAATGGGGATATAATAATGTCTGCATTAAAGAAGGAGACAAATGGAAGGCAGCCTTCATGTGCTTCAAAGGAAGCTACAAGCTGCTGGTTATGTATTTCAGCTTATGCAATTTGCCAGCCACCTTCCAAACAATGATGAACGATCTCCTCAGTGATCTCGACTACTGTGTAGTCGTGTACATCAATGACATCCTCGTGTTCATGAAGACAGACGATGAAGAAGCACATGCCAAGTGCATTAGCCAAGTGCTCGAATGTCTACAAGATAATGATCTATACCTAAAACTGGAAAAATGCTTCTTCCACCAGACAGAAATTGAATTTCTTGGAATGATGGTGGAAAAAGAAGGAATAAAAATGGATGATGAGAGGATTAAGGCAATTCTGCAATGGCCAGAACCCAGGAATGTCAAGGGAGTCAGGAGCTTCCTGTTACGAAAACACTACACTTTGTGGACTTAGCCAAAAGTCACCACACTTCCCCCTATCTGGAACAAGGAACTCTGGACCATCTCTGACAGACTTACCCCATCTCCGGACTACAGATAAATCTACCATGGTCATTACAAGTATCACTTTTGTGACATGTCACAACTACGCTACATGTCTCAAAAACTCCAGCGTTTCGGATCACATTGGAGATCCAGGAGTTGAATTGGAGGTTTTGGACTTGACACAGGTTTGACTTTAGTTACACCGGAACACTGGTAGCCTATAGCATATTAACCTTAGAGACTCGGTTTATTATTTATACAGGTAGCTACAGTGACAAAGCCTTAGCTTTGTCCATTTGTTGTATTGGTAGCCCTTATAGTGGTACCTTGCAATTAAGGCTAGCTCCTTAGTTTCACCTTGCCAGTACTTGTGTGGTGGTGCTGCAAGTGTAGTCATGCCCGAGTGGATAAATATCTGGTCAGCCCTAATAAGGTTGTTCTGGTAACAACCTGGTTCTCACACTGTATTATGAACTGATTGGTTATATTTGTATAAAAACATAAAAACACTACTAAACCTCTGCAGCCTCCTCCAAACCATTCTCTGCACCCTGTGCACTCTTCTCTGCTTTCTCTGCTTTCTCCACTCTCTCTCCTATTTCCTCTGTACTCTCTTCCACTCCCTCCACCCTCCCTTCCACTTTCTCTGGTGTGGCAACCTCCACATCACCCCTCTTCATATCTGCAATTTCCTCTGCATCAACCTCCATGTTGATATCTTCATCCTCCTCCTCCTCCTCCTCCCCTCCAAACCAGGCAATGGCCACCATCTCCACCAGCTGCATAATGACCTTTGTCATTGACCCCACATACACTATGTTGTTTTGTACAGCCACAGTCATCTTCCATGCAGTGTGTGCCACTTCCTTGACCACCTCCACTATGCCTCCCCTGAGGCTTTCCAACTTCTCTGACTTGGCCACCTTCCTTGGCCACTCTGCCTCATCCTTATCCAACTCTGCCCTCCTTCTCCACTTCAGCACTGCTGCCTTCCCAGGCCAGTCACAGCACTGCCAGAGTGCTTGGCAGCTCTGGCATGCCTTTAACTTGCCAGTCCCCAGCACATACTCGAGCAAGTACTCAGCACAGTGCACATACATGGTGCCCTTCCCCTTCCCTCTGCTCATGGCCTGATGTGCATGGATCTCCTCTGCCTATATATGGTTAGTCCAATCTATGCCACTGTGAACCACTCACCCTCCACTCCACTGCATCCTTCTCCACCTGCCACATGGCCTGCACCTCCATTGCTCAACAGTGCTGCTCCTCCTGCTCTGCCACCTACTACATCTTCTGCTCTACCCATTATTGTGCCTCCTCCTTCTGCATCTTCATCTGCCTCCTCCACTTGGCCAACTTCACTTTGTAGACCTTGTTGTCATTGTCTTCATTCTCCACAAGCTGTGTGTCATCCCAGTTCTGGATGTTGGAGAGGTCGGACATAGGGGTCAAGTTAGAATGCAGAAAGAAAGAAGGAATTCCACACCTTTATAGGTTGTTCACATGTTTCAAACTCTGCTCCATAAACTCCACATTGTCCTCACTTAAGGCCTTCATGGGCTTCAGCCTAAGAGGGGGATACTGTCATATGCTGCAACTCCTGTCCAACTCCAGACAACTCTACCCACACTTGCACAACCCTGGCATTGCCTCAGTGATCTGCAACCCCTAGACTCTGGAGTTGAACTCCACTTTCCTATGCTCCATTCTGTAGATCTGTTATCTCTCCATTCCATATGCTCACTATGAATATGTTCTGTCTTCTGCAGGCTTGCTTAACAAGCATTGCCTGGTGTGCACATGCCCTCTGATATTCTTTCTCTCTCTCAAACATACAATACTATTTGTCATTCAACTGTGCATCCATTTATCTTTGTAATCTGTTCTTCTTATAACCCCATTTGTCTTCCACCCTGGAGTATATAAACCTCTCTATGCTTTTTTGCACTCCTCAGTTCAAATATCAAATTAGATCAACTCCTCTGACCTCTGCTTGAGTCTTCAACTCTTCTCTGATCCTCCACTTAACTTTGTTGCTAGTCAATGTTAAGTCTTACCTCCAACCTCCACAAATCCAAGACACAGACTCTAGCAAGGGTGTAGCACTCTGCTCCGAGTCACTAAAGCCAAGTCCCAATCCACCTTGTATGACTCTGAAGTTAGCTGGAGTTAGACCAGAGTTGACCTGGTCTTAACACTGAGAGTAGAACACCATGGGGTGGATCTCTTCATCTGAACACCAGATCCAGAGTATTCTGGCAATGGCATAGTCAGAGGCATTGGTTTCTACTATTATTAGAGCATCTGGAACCCAGTGGGTGAGGATTGGAGTGGAGGTGAAGGCATCCTTAAGGTTCTGGAAAGCGGAGCAATAGTTGTTAGAGAAGTTCCATGGAATACCTTTCTGGATAAGGCAGGTTAAAGGAGTGACTATGTTGGAGTAGTTATAGATAAAACACCAGTAGAAATTTGTGAAACCTAGGAAGGACTGAATGTCCTTTACCTTCCAAGGCTTGGGCCAGTCTTGAATAGTGGAGACCTTCTCTGGAGACATGGTCAGTCTGGAGGGTGAGAGCTGGTATCTGAGGTACTCAGTGGAGTCTGTGTGGAATTTGCACTTTTCTGGTTTGGCAAAAAGTCTGTGTTTACAGAGTCGACAGAGTACTTCCTGGACATGCTCCTTGTGGGAGGCCATGTCTGTGGAGAAGATCAGGATGTTGTCAAGGTAAACAATGACACACATATCCAACAAATCAGCAAAGATGGTGTTAACAAACCACTGGAATGCTGCCAGAGCATTGGTAAGTCTGAAGGGCATAACAAGCCACTCATAGAAGCTGTAGCAGGCCCAGAAGGATGTATTCCATTTGTCATCTTTGGCTATGTGGACTAGATGGTACACATGCCAGAGGTTAATCTTAGTGTAGACCTTGGCTTGGCTCAGAGTGTCAAGGAGATCAGAGATGTAGGGGAGTGGGTAGCAGTCTATCTTTGTGATTTTGTTGAGTTCTTGGAAGTCAAAGCAGAGGTGGAGTGAACTGTCCTTCTTGTGGACAAAGAGAACTGGAGCAGCATGAGTGGATGAGGATGTACAGATAAATTTGTTGGCAAGGTGTTTATCTAGGAACATCCAGAGAGACTCAAGCTCAAAGGCAGAGAGGGAGTAAATGGTACCCAACAGCAGGGATGCACCTTCTTCCAAGTTGAGCTTAAGATCATGTTTGTGACACAGGACAAGGGTAGAAGCCTTGCTTTTACTGAATACAGCTGTGAAGTCACAGTACTCTGGAGGAAATCTGGAGAGATTGACAGGTTTGGATGGAGCAGAATTGATGCAAAGTTTCATTTCACCAGAATGGAGTTGCAGAGTGAACTGCATAGATCCCTCTAGTTGACAGGCTAGTGCAAAGGCAGGCATGCTGATCAGAGTGATGGGGGGTGCCTGGGAGTTTCAGAGATGTGGTGATTCAGAGGTAACAGAGTCAGCCAGAGGAGGTAATTCTGAAGGCTACAGAGTTGAGCTCAGAGGAACTGGCATGCTTAGTTCAGGTGAGTGGAATGAAATACTGCTTATAACCCAATCAATTAATGAATTGTAGCAGGTGAGCCAGTTATGTCCTAAAATAAGGAAACAAGAGCCATCCAGTGGAGGGACATAAAATGTTGTTGGAGTGATATCACTGGAGTCAAAGCAGACAGAGAGGTCAACTGCTTGAGTTATGGTGGAGTTGGATGTTCCATCAAACAACCACAGTTACAATGGAGGGATGGAGTATGGGGTAAGTCCATAATTATTAATGAAAGTGTTATCTATGAAACAGTCTGAGAATCCAGAGTTTATGAGCAAAAGAAAAGAAGGAATATCATAAGAGAGAACTGAGACAGATGGAGTAAGGGAGTGGGGATTTGAAAGAGCAGACACATTGAGGCAGACCTCTTTGAGTGCATGGGTGGAGTCAATGCAACCTCAAGTCCATGTGGAGTTATTAAGGTTGCAGACTATTTTTTTGTCTCCAAGGAGACCTCCAGTTGTGCTTCCAGAGTAGCAGTCATAGCTGCACAAGCCTTAGATGCCTGGGAGATGGATTGTGGGCATTTCTTGGCCATGTGGCCAGCTTGACCACAGAACATGCATAGGTTGTTGTTAAAATGGTGCTTTCTCTCAGCAGCTGTGAGTTTGCCATCCTTTCCTAGCTTGTCAGAAAGGTCAGGCTTTGGTGTGGTGAATGGTCCAGAGTTGGCATTACTACTGAACCAGGGTTTCTCCAAGTTCTTTGCAAAGCTCTTTGAATTGTTGGAGGTGGCAGGGGTGGAGTTGCTAGAGATGGGTCCAGATGTCTTCATAGCTCTAGTGACCTCTTCCCTTCATTCCCAGTAACAGTGGTCTATTTGCTAGGCAAGGGTGATTCTGGAAATGAGGGTCAACAGCAAGTACAAGTTTAAGTTTGGTTATACTGCTGAGTCTGGTTCCTCTGGGGTCAACTCCAACACAGTGCAAGACAGAGAAGGGCAGAAGTGTCAGAGGGGGCAAGAACTTGGTGCATGACTTATGTGTCAAACCCTTATACTTATTGTCCTTAGAGTCAGAGGTTGGAGGTTAGAGGGGAAGAAGGCAGAGGAAGGAGCAGAGGAGTCAGAATTGTTGGGAGGCAACTAATTTGATAACCAAACTAAAGACTACAGGATGGAGTTCTACAGTATTTATACTATGGAGTTGGAACTATATGAAGTACTCTAGATTATTCTATGGAGTTGGTGAAAGGATTAGTGATAGAGTACTGCAGATTTCTAAGGTAATATGGAAAGGGTATGGAGAGATAGATTAGTAAGACAGGACAGGGAGGAAACATGTCTAGAGCTGTGCACCAGGTTGGAAGCAACTAATAAGTGGAACTACATAAAAATAGACACCATCAGATCTGACACCTCTGCTTGAACTCCACTCTATCAGAGTAGTGGAAAGTAGGGTTGGAGGTTAGGCATAGTCAGAGATAGAACAGAGGGGTGAGGACATTGGCTTCAGGTTATGTCCTGTGCCCTTGTGCAGTCCTGGTCCTTGTACTTGGATGGAAGTCTGAACAGGGGAGAGGACAGACTATGATGTCAGGGAACAAGTCTGACAAAGCAGAGAAGTGAGGAGGTGCAGAGGAAGAATGAGAGGAGGGAGATGAAGTTGATATTTAAACTGGGGAGTAAGTCCCCAGTGTACTACAGATTAAATACATGAGCAGAGGAACTAAATACCATGTGCTACATATCTGCAACCACATGACACATATTCAATATCATATGGTACATGTCTACTACCATATGGTGCATGTCACTGGGGTGATGGGTCAGCATGTACAGAACACCAAAAGGAAATTAACTATGTCACCAGTGAGCTGGCAGCTGGAAGTCCAGAACAAAGCTAAATAAAGGAATGTCAGAGCAAAGTGACTACATTGTCAGTCAGAGGAAAGTGGAGGAAAGTGGAGGAAACTAAATATGAGGCAGAGGAAGGATAAGTGGGCAAAGTTGTTACAGTCATGACAGATGCACAGCAAGAGTGTCTGGAAAGGGAAAGGAAATGGAGATGCCAGAGTTATGGAGTTGAAGGAAGGAAGACCTGGGGTGTTGGGCAGAGTTGGGGCAGAGCACTGGAGTTGGGCTTCAGTGGAGACAGGAATATGACAGGCACCTATTCTACACATGAACAAGCACAGCAAGGGCTTCACCTCAAAATGTCATGGGGAGGCCAGATTTAGTCAACATTGCAGTAATATGCTCAGAAAGAACTCAGTTCATGTGTTTTGTGACACCATTTTTCTATGGACATGCTTACACAGTGTGCTGGCACTCTATGCTGCATTTCTGAGTGAATCTGAACATTGCATTACTTATATACTCTCCACCCTTATCATCTCATAGCACTTTGATGCATCATTCAGTCTGGTTCTCTGCAAACACTTTAAACTGCTTGAAAGTGTCAAATATGTCTGATTTTATACATATGGGTAAAATGAAGTGGTATCAAGAGTAATCATTAATGAAGGTGACCCAATAACAGTACCCAGAGAAAGAGAAATGGGGAACTTCATGCACATCAGAGTGGACAAGCTCCAGCAGCTGCTTTGTGCAAGTTGTAGACCAAGGAAAAGGATTTGCATGCATCTTTCCTATCAGACATAGTGTTAAGACTGGGTCAACTCCAGTCTAACTTTGGCTAACTCTGGAGTTATGTGAGACGGATTGGGACTTGGCTTTAGCAACTAGGAGCAGAGCA
>JBBPKP010000204.1:0-16375 GCA_038089335.1 Boletellus aff. obscurococcineus | reverse complement strand
CTCCCCTCGTCGTCCGCGAGCGCGCTGGGCTCGGCGCCGGCCCACAGCCTCCAGGGCACGTTTGCGCCCACGATCGCGGCCCTGATGCACACCTATAGCACCGCCCCGCCCGCCGACCAGGTCGCGCGCGCCCAGGCGGAGCTCAACCACGTCCGGGATATCATGGTCAAGAACGTGGAGCAGATCCTCAGCCGCGGCGAGCGCATCGAGCTCCTCGTCGACAAGACGGACACCATGGCCACCCAGGCGACCGCGTTCCGCCGCGGCGCGCGTACGGTCCGGCGGCAGATGTGGTGGAAGAAGGGCAAGGTCATGGCCCTGTCTGGCCTCGTCGGCGTGCTGCTGCTCTATCTCTTGGCCGCGCAATTTTGTGGCGCGGCGCTGCAGTGCGCATTTGGCGCCTAGTCTTCCCTCTTGCATGCTGATCAGTGTACACGCGTTCGATGTATCCATTTACATACCCTAGCTCGTGTGTATGACTATGAACCCACTAGCGAATGACTCGTTACAACCTAATCGTACACGCACGATGGCAGACTTCTTTTTGAGAAATACATACACGCACACGACGCGCGAGCGCCATGCGACGACCACCACAGGCACGGGTATCGCAATTACGTTACATTCGACCAGTCGAGCCAAAAACCTACATACTTTAATGGCATAATGGGAAGAAACAGAAAGAGAGACAGTTGCATTCTAGCATGTCCGGATATGCGTGCAGCAGGAGAGAGAGAAAAGACACCTTGATCACGTCTCGGTGGGGGCACGGTACAACGCCTTGGACCGTCCGCCGTTGGATCCGGGGCGGGTGAGCGGGTGAGCGTCAGCCGGGACGTTCGTGGTATCCCTGAGCGAGCTCGAAAGCGGTGCGTTGTCCCGGATACGACGGCGTTCCTTCTCGAGCCGCTCGAGCCGTTCCTTCTCCAACTGCATCGCCACGTCGCTCGCGCGCACTAGCGGCTTTCGGTCCGGCACGCTACTGGGCTCGTCCGACGGGTAGTGCACAACCGACGTCGACGAAGACCCGTGGGGCTGCGTCGTAGAAGACGGACGGGACGGCGTCGCGAGGCGCGAGACGGATCGTGGAAGCGTTGGTTCCGGGAATTCCGCTCGGTGTTGCATGTGTCCGTGGAGGGACGAGGCAGGTCGGGGGCTATCGAGAAGGTCGCGAAGCTTCGACACCAGGTGGTCCTTGTGCGGTATCTCCATGGAGTCCCGTCGGTCCGCCTCGCGAGGGTGAACATCCTTGCCTGGACGGGGACCTTGCGGCACCGCCGAGCGATCCGAAGGGCAGCGACGGGGAGGAGACGGGGGCCGACTACTCATGACGACATCGTCTCGAGGCTTGGAACAGGAGATCCAATTGTCCGCGGTGAAAGACATGGCCATAGCGCTCGACTGGCGAGAGGGTGGAGTCCGGGACGGTATGGGTATAGGATCTACCTTGGCCGCTGAGGGTTGCAGGTGTGCAGGGAATGGATACGCCATGGCGGTGGCGTTGCCAGAATCCTCGAGTTCAGACTCAGACTCGGACACCTCTTGAATGGGAGATTTGATGCGCTTTGCCTTGACTATGTCCTCCAGGTCAGGGTCGTCGGCGAGTGCCATCAGGGAAGGTGCGGTTGAGACCAGTGGGAAAGCGACCTCTGCAAGAGGCGAGAGATGAAGGTCGGTGTCGTCATCGATGATTTTGCTCTTGGTTGTCCCGAGCTGAGACGGCTTCAAGTCATCGTTGCCTGAGCAGGAGCGCTTTGGGTCATTCCTATAGAGATACTGGAGTTCTATCGCTCGAGGTGGGGCCGTCGTCCCAGCTGAACGGACCCGGCCAAGCTCTTCACGTAAAGACCGGCATTCTTGGCTCACTGATTCCATCTAAAGTGGGGCCTCAGGCCAAATGCGCGGACACAAACGGACCTACTTACTTGACTAAGCCGGAACATGAGCGATAGAAGTGGAATCAGGATGAAACACTTACCCTTTCCAAAAGTTGTTCATCATATCATAGTGTTCCCTGAGACTCTTCTCGATAGCAAGCGCCGTCTCCTTCTCGTCGCGACTGGTGCGTCGCAAGTCTTCAAACTTGAGCTGAGACGCTTCAAGCTCCGACGTCAAGCGAACACGTATTTCGTCGCGTACGGTCGCCGTTTCGCGTAACTGCTCCGCTTGTGCTAGCAGCTTTCTCTGGGCTTCCAACAGATTGTGTAGCAAAAGGCAGCTGACCCTGACGGGGGTGTACTGGAAAGTGGGTGAGACCGATTGTTCGGGGATCAGAAAGGGTGAGACAAATGGACCTGATTGCCGGGCTGGGACCTGTAATACGCCTTGCATTCGTCGATCACTCTCCGGATTTCGTTGACTTTGGCGCCCTCCTTAACAATGCGGGCAATGTCGTCGAGGAGACGCTGGGATTCGTCGTCGATCTGGGGTGGCGCTGCAACGGGTTCCGAGGGCAACGACTCGGTGTCCGTCGTTTGTGCGACCGGATCACGGTCCACGTGGAGTTTGCGGACGTCGAGGGGGGAGAACCGCTCGCGACAGAGAGGGCACTTGTACTGCATGAGATGGTCGAGACATCTGAATGAAGGAGTGAGACAGACGGAGGGTCGGGACGAGGGTAGGCTCACTTTTGGCAAAAGACATGACCGCACGTGATGGCGTGGGGCACGTTGGCCCCGGTGGTGTAGGACTCGAGACAGACGTCGCACGTCGAGTTGAGGCCGAGGACGAGCATGATGAAAGGGACTGGTTAAGGACCCCCTCAAGCACGGAAGAGAGGAACGGAAGGAAGAGGGACCGTATATAAAGAAGGGGCGGCTTTGTTGCCTGGCCAAGTGCGCGTGTTGGCCAAGAATGGTGCAAGCACCGAGCGGGGGCGATTTCGACATTGGGCTGCTGGCAGGATTATAAGGGAAGCACGAGGCCGCTAACCGCAAGCGACGCAAGATTGCATACGTACCGGGATCAGAAAATCAGATAAAGCGATTCGAACTCAGTTTACGACCTCAGACGTCTCATTTCGGGCTCTCTGGGGCTCTGCGGCGGGTGTCAGTGATGGCGCCGGAAAATCTGACGCAGTGTTAGACCGACCTCGTGTTTGCGCCGTGCTGCACCGGCTATCCTGGTGTTGCAGTGCACCGGGGAACAGTGACTGCCGTGTGCGATCCTGGCTGAGGCAATGCCGTTGAACAATGCTAATTCGGCTTCAACACTTCTCACGCCCGCTCCTGGCCTGGGCCGGCCACCGGCATCGGAGCGGAGCCACGGAACATTGCAGAATGGTCAACACACGTTCCTCGGCACCACTGGGCCGATTAGACAATACGCTCGGCTTTCATGCCGGCGGGTGTCTCCGTTGCCCCACAGGCACAGGTCAAGTAGCACCCGCGCCTTTCTTCTTCCTTGCTTCCCGCCCCCGTCGACTCCGCACCCGGGCAGCCAAGCGACCCCCTGCCGACCTCAAGAGGACCCCCCCAACATTCCAGATCCGCCAGTAAGCGACGACAACCAGCCGCCAACGGTGTTCACTCGCGTGTGCACAGACGCCGCCAGCTGCCCATCACGATCAGCTGGTTATCTGAGTGACTAGACTGCTCTCACGATCGCAGTACGGGCCCGGGACACGCCATGGAGAAGCTATCGGATGATCAAGTAAGCGAAGCAGATCATCTGCACTGATCACCTGGCCGATAGGCACCAACATATTCCGTGATCATCTGAGAGATACCTGAGTTTATTCAAGTCGGACTAGCCCGCCAAGGGTCCAAGAGTGGCTGCGTCGTCGACTGCGCTTCAGAGTGCCACCGCCGATATCCGACATGGATGATCTGACAGCGAAAGAAGCGCTGCCAGCTAATCTAGAGGCCTCGAACCCCGTCTTCCCAAACGGAAACGGCGGCCTGAAACTGAGGAAGCATATGGAAATAATGCCTATCGATGAACGATATGTCTCTTCGAAGATCGGGTTGGATAGGTATCCTGTTCGCACGATTGCGTTACTTGTGCCATCAGAACACCAAAATCTAATTGGCAGTTTATTCAAGGGAGATCAAGGGTCCTGAAGCACAAGACGCTCAACGGTATCGCAAACAACTAAAACAAACATAACAATACACAGATCCACACAGCAACGAGAACACCAATCGACCAACGTCTATACTTGTAGTCATGAGAAGCGAGGAAAGAAGGCGCAAGATGTCGGCGGTGGAGAGCACGGGGAGAATGGTTTCTATTCATACGCGATTAGCCCACAAATGGACGATGTTGGGGCCACCGACAATCGGCGTGGGTGCAATGATTTCGCGTCCAGACGGAGCTGTAAACCCATCGTCGTGTGTCGGAAACGAGGCATCAAAATGCAGAGATAACGCGTTCGTGCTGGTGATATCAGAGCCGTGGAGGACCCTGTGGCTGCCAGCCTGCGATCCCTCCGCGACGCCTGTCTGCGACGTGTGGCGATGCTGACTCGTCCCTTCGCTCCTCCTTGCACGAGGCTCCAGTGCGCGTGGGACCCTCTCCGAGTAGGACGTGCTCCGGTGACGCGGCGTCACATCTTCCACTACGCGGCGGTTGCGTGTCCCCGACGAGTCCCTTTCGTCTTCCCCGGTAAGACCCAAGCTGGATACATCCGAGTCCGAGTGAGATAAACTGCCTGTAGGCATACGAGCGTCTGTCTCGTCGTCCTCTCCTTCACTCGTCTCGTCATCGCCCGAGCCCTCGCGTCCCACGTACGGTTCTTCGGCGATGCCTGCTTGTCCTCTGGTTCCGCCGTTGTGAAGCCCGATGAGCAGACCAAGACTGCTCATACTGCCTCCGCTAACGCTTCCCATGGATAATGTCTGTACCGTGCCCCATGTGGTCTCACTTCGCGGGCTCTCGTTCTCTCCCGCGAGGGGCGCAGCGACTCCGTTTGCCGTCCTGTGGTGCCTCGCCAGGTCATCACTTCCATCCCCACGACGCGGAGCGCCTTCAGTCATCGCACGGCGTACACCATGAGACCGGGCTGCCACCTGCTCGGGAACTCTCCGCCTGCCTCCATTCTGTGGCACGCCGTGGAGGGGCCGGACGCCCAAGCTCCGTGCCGATCGGTCCATGTCGACCGCCTGTGTCGTGTTCCTCCTGGAAAGCGCCCTCGCCCGGTTCACAGGCGTAGCATCTTCATCCGGCGTTGATACCGTCCCCGATGTACTCGGTGGTGGAACTCCCATCAGGCCTAGACCACCGACTGGCTGGTCAGGGGACTCGTGCACAGGAAACCCAGGTACCCGATCCGATCGGTCGCTTCCGTACGAGGATGGTGTCGAAGTGGCGGGCTCCCTAGCGATCTGGAAGCCGGTATTGTAGCCAGAGCCGTAACCTTGAATGTACGCCTCCGCGGACGCGAGACGCGAGACGACCGACGGCCGAAAGCCCGAATCAGCGGAGATACCGCTGACGACGCTGTTTGCACCGTTCACACGGGACCCTCGGTGAGTCCCTCGAACTTCCTGTTCGTCATCCGACCTCCTCTCCTCAACAAGGGGCTGATGTGCCCAGCTTGGAGCCGGGGAGGAAGCTGGCACAGCACGCGGGGCCAGAATCGGGCCAGGAACGGCTTTCGACACCCCATCCGTGCTCGCGTACCTCGCCTCAGAAGCCTGCGTGCGACCGGATTCCGCATGTGGTCTTCTCTCCTCTTGGGGGTAATTAATACTGTCCGATTCGTGGATCGAGGGCCTCCTGCTCCTTTCATCTCCACGCGGAACCTCGGCATGCCGTGCGCGTGGTATGACAAGCGGCTGAGTACTTTGGGCAGGAAGGATATACGGATCATGTGGTGCTCCGCTATAAGAGGGGATGGATTGATAGCTGGCGATCGTATGTGCGGTGGGTTGCGCTTTCGGAGGTGGTGGTGGATATGGTATTGCAGTGGAAAGAGCAGCTGACGTATCCACAGCCCCACCCGGCCTGGCAAAGGGGGGGAATCGGTCGAGAGGCAGCGGTTCAGGTGGTGGCGGAAGGGGATTAGAAGGGTTATGATAAGGCGGCCAGCTGTTGCCACGAAGAGAATCTATCTCGGCGTTAAGCCGAGATAACTGAAAAACAAGAGTGAGTCGAGCGAAGCGTTGATCGTCACGACTCACTTCCCTGCTCTCGCGCGCATCAGCGTGACCGGTCTGCTATGGACGACGAAAAGTTCTCACAGTGCATGATTGCTCTCGATCTCGTTGATCCTGCTCAACAAGCTTTCTTCTATCGCGCGAGATGTCTTCGAATCTTGGTGAGCGTTGCGTCGATAGACTTTCAGCTCGCGGCGGACCCGCCGAAACTCGGCGTGTTCTCGTTCATTGCGCTCTTGCAGTGCTTTGAATCGCTGGAGAGCGGCCAAGGCGGCACGCAGTGGTCGGTACTAACTCGCGGGGGATGTGAGAACCTCGCTATGGAGCACGGGAGAACTCGGATCTAACGAAGCCGGTCGCTCCGGACGCGCGGCCCACGGCCTCAGCGCACCCCAGCAGAACGACCGCCGCCCTCGGCGGTACGAGAATACGTGGATACTCACAGAGGTATCCTCGGCAGCGTTTCCGGAGAGCCATTCCTCGACTTCGGTGACGACCTCGATGATGTCGACCTCGGGCACGTCCTCACCAGACATGAGCACGACACGCTGGAGCAGTCGGGCGGCTTCTTCCTCGATCGATTCCTCGGCGGCTCCGTCGAGCTCGGGCGGACCTGCCACGTGTAGTTTTTTGACGCGGTCGGGCTGAAATGCCTTCCGGCAGAGTGGGCAGGCGCTTGGTGAAAGGTTCCGAAGACATCTAGGTATCGGAGGCGGTGCGTCAAGCACGATCGGGAGAGTTTTGTTGGGAGTACGCACGAGAAACAGAAAATATGGCCGCACGCTATGGCGTGGGGCGAATTAGCGGGTTCAGAGGAAATAGTGTACGGATCCAGGCAGACATCACAGAGGCTGGCGGGGTGGACCACGAGCATAGCAAATACGAAAACTGAAAGCACTGAAACCAGAAATGGCCGTCGAGATATCACCACATAGCATAAACGTGCAAACAGCGAGGTCGCTCTGGGCCAGGGTTTCGCAAAAATCTTCTCGCTTAGTCATCACCCTAATTTGGCAGGTCTGGTCGTTATCGCTGCTGCCACCGACGACCAAGACAGACTCGGTCTGTACTGACAGAGTCCGATAGATATCCATCCCATTCAAGTGGAGTACGAGGCCAAAGATTTAAATGAGGTCAGAAGTATATTGTCAGGACTCTCTTGTGTAGCGATCACCTCTTTTTCGGTGATATGGTCAACTCAAGCCGGTGGGTACACAATGTCGGAGAAGCCACCCCATATCCATCCGGAGTGGGCCATACGAGCGCACTATAGTTTTCGTTCAAGTCGAGTCAATAGTGCCTTGCCGGTGCGTTGTCCTCAGCCGGCCATTTCACGTGGGCCAGGGGTCACACGTGGCGGCTTCTGGTCTAACTAGACACCTGGTCGTTTGTGAGCAGTCAGGCATACCGAACCTGCGCACAATGATCCAGTGATCGACACGCTTTTCGCAGTTAAAAATACAACAGGTCCGGTATAGGTTGTTTGAACGCATTGATGTCTGTGGTCGCCATTCACTAGTCCCACGTTGGGGGCGGTCATGGTGTGCTGGGGCTCCTATTCATTGTATCGTCGTCTGCGCAGCTCCGCATAAAAAGGGCCATGTACCTTACAAGGTGAACCTGACTAGACTGCATTTCAGGTACGTTTCCGGGTCCCGGGATGCATACCACAGCGGCAATGTTTCCATATGCAGGATCGTTATTTTAGTGCAAACAATAGTCTCGGGCGAATCGAAGTTAATTATCTAGTAGCGCGTGACAACATTTACGCTCAACAGACCGTCATTCAAGTTATTGAATAGAATTAATTCCTCCCCTTTTCATCTCACTCTTGATAGTGCTGTGTGCAGTTGTTTGAAGGCCAAGTGGGAGCGCGGAACGAAAAGTCACAATGACCTCATTGGAGCGTGAAAACACAGGACGTGAGGACAAAATAAATTTACGCAATGATCTCACGCGCTCCACCCGACGCGAGCCAACACGGCGGCCCGCTCCACTTTCCGCATGCAGCCGATGACGCGGGGCACTATCAAAAATGCCAGCCGGCGCTTATAATATCAGATGGAATCTGCGGCATTCTGCCAGACCTAGCATGGGATAACGATCGCACAGAGTTGATGTAGTCTCGCCCCGCATACTGTCATTTTACGGAAATAGATGAACGACCGCGGGGCAGGTGTCTGACACGACACCTGTTGCGCGTCGATCAGCGACATTGATTGCGACCAGAGTACACACAAACATGGGGTTCCTATCAAGGCATTCACATGCAATCCGACCACGTGGCATCACAGACGACGACCACGACGACCACCCTACGGAAACGCGATCAGCAAACGGAACAACAGGAAAGGAATAGCACGCACCTTTCTCCTCGTAGAGTCGGTGGGTATCGGCGTCACGTCCTCGATCCTGCCGATACGCATGCCCGCACGAGCGAGCGCACGGAGCGCGCTCTGTGCACCGGGGCCGGGCGTTTTTGTGCCGGTACCACCGGTGGCCCGGAGTTTGATGTGAAGTGCGGTAATACCGACTTCGCGGCAGCGCGCCGCAACATCCTGAGCGGCTAACATGGCGGCATATGGGGAGGACTCGTCACGGTCTGCCTTGACCTTCATACCACCTTTTTGGACGCTCAGACGGCGATGGATATAATTCAGACGCCAGCACGACGCACCAGTGACACGAGAGATAGTTTCCTTGCCAGACAGATCGGTGACGTGAACAAAGGTGTCATTGAACGAGGCATAGATGTGTGCGACACCGAACACGAGCTCTCCCTCGGCGACTTGGGGGCCGAGCGAGACAGTGGTTTCTTCTTTGACGACCTTCTTCTTGGGAGCCTGTTGACATCCACCAGTCAGCATCGTCATCCATCATGAGATCTCTACCCCATCGGCGAGACAGCGATACAGCAGCGCATCTCTGCATGTCCCGCAGTCTGTGGTGTCGAGGACATACCATTTTGATGGGGATGGAGATATATGCAGACGATGGCCGGCGATGTGGACGGTCACGAAACTCTGGCAAGGTAACGCCAAACAGACACAAACAGGTTCGGCCACCAAATCGAGGCAGCGCACGAATTCGACTGTGTCGGCATGACATACTGATCCGGCCGCCTTTCCCAGGGAACACCACCTACTTGGACTTATCCGCCTATCTCTGCCAACCTGCTGTCTCCGTTTCAGATAAAGGGACCCCTGCTGCCGTTCATCTCATCCTAACACCAGACCACTCCCCACATTCTTCACCATGGCTCAGTGCTCCGCTATCAATGCTGCCTTGGCCAACAAGGGTGCGCCTTTGTCTTCACCACCACCCATCTCGAGCTGAACGTTTGAACAGGCCTCACCCCTGCCCAGCTCGCCACCCAGCTCGGCTTTTCTGCGCAGCACGTCGAGAGCAGTATGTATGACCTGTCGCCCGATCCTCGCCTGTCTTGATGGTTTCTCTACCTCCAGTCCTCTCGGGCAGCACCAAGCCCACCCAGAAGGAATTCGAGGCAATCGGCGGGGCGCTCGGTCTCTCCAACCCTGTCAGTAGCATGTTCTGCATTTCTATCCCTGCCGTGTGCTCAGTTGTGAGCTCTGTCTCTAGCCCAAGCACGCTGCCCAGGTCTCCATTTGAAGGGTGCCGTGCGACGATGGTCGCCCTCTGACCTTGCTGTACATGTTATCTGTAGTGATAGTGTGAAATACAATGTATCTTTGCAGTCACGGACATGAAGCGTTTCCTAGTACATGATGCTTATCGGCCATCTGAGCTTATCGCCGACTACTGTAATGGAGCTGAAACGAGGACCTTGATCAACTATCTCGGTGGGTAGCCGGACAGACACGACGGCCGAACACCGCGAAGCCCCGGACAGCGGTGGCGTCCGCGGCCATCCGCCAGGATAAACAAGTGGCGAGCGACAGGATGCGCACACTCAGCTTCGCGTTCGAACGTCTGCTCATCAACATTAAAGTCCGAACCCACCATGTTGTTCAACCATATACCCTGCGTTCCTGTCCTGATGCTACACTCGGCCGACCGCAGTATTCGACATCTCGGGTCAACGCGCCGTGGTGCAAGGGAGATATCCCAACTTGGTATGGGTCAAACGTGACTCGTGAGAGCCAATTGTGCGTGCACACCAGCGTGATGTACGCTCTCTTTTTGCTTTCTTTTTTTTTTTTTTCCATCGACCCTCGTGTGATGGATTCATCAACGATGACGACAAAAAAGACCTCGCATCGTGTTGTTGTTATCAGCAGCATCGTCGCTCGTCCTCGGAGAGCGGGGAGCACGCAAAGGTGCAGAGATGGCTAGCCCAACACGCCGAACACGTTCTCGGTCCGACAGGGAGGCCGTGAAGCCAATTGGGTGCGAGCAGGTCACCGTGACAGGGAAGCGGGTGTCGTCCTGCGTGTACAATACCCCGCGGTGAAGAACGACTTGGGAACCCGTCCGAAGCGACGGCGGGAATAAGCACATTTGGCGCCAGATAGGAATCATACCGCATCGCCCCGACAGTGGCCGTCCACGACTCTTTGTCAATCAGGCCAAGACGATGCTGGCAGAGTCGAGTCGGTAACTTGCGGGCAGCCGACAAGCTCGGCGGCAGCGCACTTGATGGCGGCCGCTCCGCAGCTGGCAGACGGCCATCAAAGTCGCAGTCTCACAGCACGGTGGGACGCGCCGACTGTCGCGGGCCCGAAGCCCACGTTCGTCCACGCCTCGTCTTTTCCTAGTGCGCCCGTTGCATCAGAACGAGAGAACGGAAGCGACGTTGGAGAAGAACGGCTGCCACTGGGCAACCGCTTGGCAGCGCGAGGAAAGGCAGGAAGACGGATCAGCGACCCTGCCGACACGCCAGAACGACGAGGCCACGGACTCCGCCGCGATACCATATATGACTGGTACCGCATGAACCCTCGCGGAAATGACGGACAACGACACGTCCATGGGCCCTGGCTGCCGTCCATCTCGTCGAGTGCCTACATGTTGTTATCCGCGAACCAACGCCAAAGGCTATATGCCACCGGCCACCGCCAGCGATCGAATATTGAACCTTGCCCGGGCGCCCGAACCTTGAGCGGCGTCGAACGCGATGCGTATGCGTATGTAAACCCCACGCACAGCGACCGAGCCCGTTATGGTTACCCGTCCGTGTTGCCACAACGTGCATGGTAGCGGCGTCTTCGAAAAGAATCCCGTCGCTCTGTATCCACCATCGACCGCTCGACCTCCGCTCGTTATCATTCTAGCGTACACAGCATGGCACGACGCTAGCAGACCAAGCAATGTCCGTACCCGCCGTCGTTGGATGGCACCGGATCAGACATTACGTCAAAAGTTGCAGAGCCTCGAGGCGCGCTTCGAGCTGTGGTCGATGTCGGCTGGAGAGCGATAGCGATAGCGATTTAGAAGAAGGAAAGAAAAAAAAAAGCAGCACCGTTCTGCTCGGTCGGCGCGGTAGAATGGAGTGGACCCCCTAGCCTGCACCCTGGAATTCTAGAAAAGCTGGCCCCTCCCTCACCTGATCATGTGCACCCAATATCAATTTCGTCGGAACACGTGTGGTCAACGTTGTGTGTGGCCTTTTGAATTCGGTCCCCCCTGCCAGCGTCGCTACATAAATGCAACGTGGCCTCGGCACGCCGCCAATCATCCCTCCCTGAGCGTTATCTCGACCGTTCACCGGTACGTTCATCCTGGTGTACGTACGGAGAGGCACGACACGTTTTTTCCAGCGAAAAAAGTCAACTTCTAATAATCCCCTGATTCTGAAAACGAGGCCCGGTCATGCTACGCGACAAACCCCACCGCGGACGAGCTCTATCGCCCGTCGCTGGTGTGTGCGTTGCCACTCTCGCACGCCGTCATGGTGGGAGAGCGGCCATGGCGCCAGAGTTAGGCTGCACGGACAGGACGATCATCACCGAGATTGCCGTGCTGTGTCATTGTGAAGTGGTAAAGACAACTTTGCCACAGCAAGCTGGCGTTGGCAGATCAATACGAGAAACCGCGCTGATGCATCACAGCTTAGAAACAGATCATTGTCAAGACATCGCACTGCACTGCAACCAACACCTGAGTCACAATACTGCCTTCGGGCCAATACTCACCGAGCCGGAATCTTTCACTTCCAAACGTTCATATCCACTAGGGAAATACAGGATCCATGCCTGCGTAAGAATGGAAGCAAAAGATCATCAACGTCATTCATCTATAAGGGTTTCGTGACAAAAAAGCGTAAAAGAATGCAGAAATCTACAAATCTGCACACCGAATCGTCGTAAATGCATTGTGCAAAACGTGAGCGTGAAGAGACAAGAAGGAGGAAATGCAATGCTACACAACTATCGAACGGCTGACCAACAGCAGAGGAAAGCGCTCTCCTTGACGGTGTAGAAGATCAAAAGCAATAAGTAACAGAAAAAGTCTGAAACAGGCTGAGAAATCCATCCAACAGCCTAGGCGAAAAGACAAGGTAATAATGTACGATACAGTAAAACGAGGATTAGTGCAAGGAGTAGCAGGCGCGAGGGATGAGAAATCGGATACCAGAGACGAGAAAGAGACGAGGATCAACAAGCCGGGAAACTCGAGAGGCGAAAAAGAGACCAGGACTGGAGAGAAACGGTAAGCAGATCGGGACGAGACTGAAGATGACAATAAGAGAGGCATTAGGATATTAGTCCGGAGGCTGCTGGACTGAAATCCAAAGGAAACCGAAACGTCTATGGGGGTATGTGGCAGTATCAAGCTGCATTGGATCCCGATGAACGGGAGCGGGCCGTTGCGTGCGGGTAATTGACAGTCTTTCCAGTGGGAGGGCTGTACGCAATGTTGGGATTCGGCATCCATCGTTCATGAATCACCTCCCGATCCGATTCGTCGGAGTAGGAACGGTGGATCTTTTGAGGAGAGGTAGCCGAGATGGACATGGTTCGAGGCTTCGAGGGTAGCACAGGGGAGGTGGGGCGGAGGCTAGAAGAGCGGAGAGGTGTCTCGTATCGCATAGCAGGAGTTGTCGTGCGGGCAGGTGTGACAGGTCTGGAGCCAGGAGAAACAGAGGCGCTGCGCATGTGTTGAGAAGCAAAACGGGAGACCGGCGTAGGAGTGGATGGGGGCATAGAAGGCATAGGAGGGGGAACACCATATAAGGAAGCGCCAGACGAAGACACAGACTGGTGACGCATCTCGCTGCTCGTGCTTGGAGCAGCAGAAGAGGAGCGGGTAGGTGAAATGGAACGCGCGGCGGACTTTAGAGACATGCGACTAATCTCTGCGCGCAGAGATTGACATTCTTGTACTTTTTGGGTATAAAGGGATTGCTGTGCGCGCCAACGGTGAGGACAAAAAAAATTAACCGAAGGAATGGAGACCATTTACCTGTCTATAGGAAAGGTCAGAGAACGAAGCAAACAATAAAATAGAACGTACTGTTTAAGCTCAGCTTCTAACTTTGTCACAGCTAGTTCCATGTCGTCCAGCTTCCCTTTGAGAGTGGCCTCGACAGATTTGGCCGTTTTCGTTACTTCGGAATGAGCGAAGTGATTCACAAGGATAGCTCTGAGTAGCGCCGCACTCAAAGCAAGAGAAGAAACCTGTGACGTAGTCAGGAAAAGAAAATTCGGAGGTTGGGCAGAGGGCACGGGACCTGATCATCTTCTTGTTTTTCGTCATGCATCAACCACACTTGGAGTTCTTTGTGGAGAGTAGATACTTCCTCGACTGAACATTTTTTCGCGGCCACGGCGGCGACCCTGTCCTCGAGACGGCGAGCCTCGGCACGTGAACGGGAGAAGGACGGCTCGACGATCGGGAAACGAGGTGGCTGCTGAAGAGATTCTACAGCCTCTTGCGTGCCACCCCGCCGCCTTGGGGTGGCATATCCGCTCGCAGAAAAGTCGATGCGGATAAGACGGACATCGTCACTGGTGAATTCTTCGCGGCAGAAAGGACAGACGGGCTTGAGGCGGGGCAGCGTCTTTTCTACGATCTTGTGGCAGCAAGTGGAACATAGGACATGGCCTGCAGTGCGCCGCTCGGGGTCGAAAATTTTTCACGGAGGCTGGGAAGGAAGGCTTACCGCAGGGAACAGAGTGTGGAATGCAATGCGGGCCGAACTCTTCTGCGCACACGTCGCAGACCGAACCAGGACTGAGCGTCAGCATGAGGGTCAAGACGATGAAACCCTTGCCAGGTTTGCTAGAAGGAAATGTTTGACAAGGGAACTCGTTTGACGAGGTGGTGGAGGATAAATACCATGAAAAATCGTGAGTGGCGACTTGCCAAACTTAAATCAAAGTTGGGAGCGACCAAACAAATGCACTGCACCGCCATTGCTGTTTACTAACCCCGAACGATCGCATCTTGCTCTTTTTTGTACATTCCTCGTGTGTATATAATATTATTTTGTAATTTTTTGCCGGGAATATTCCTTTTTTTGGGGTTAGGGCTGAGGGTTCACAGTCCCGCCATGATGATGCCGCTCACAGCCCCGCCCGCCGAGCGCGGCGCATCGTGTTTCGTTGTCCGCGTCAGCGCTCACTTTTCCCACGCGCTTGGTCAGCACTGACTCGAGCTGAGTCCGTCGATTCCGCCATTACCAAGGCGGATGGCCGCTCTTCTAGAATGAAGAAGACGCTTATCGATCCCGGGTGGACGCGCTGGACGTTTCCCGTTTGCCGACACGTGCAACGTGACCCCGTTTTGCGATGGATCAAACCCCCCTTTCCCGATGGCGGCACGTTATACATGGACCAACCACGGTAGGATCGCAATGTGTCTCGCACATGTCCCACCGTCGCCCACCTGACAAGCACCGCGACGAGCGAACGATCCATCCACTTGCCTTATCGCTCCTGATTCGGGGGATCACTTGCCTAGCGTACCCAGTTTTACGACATAGTCGCCGGTCGTCCAGTCTCTCCGTTCACCCTCGCACCGCTTTGTTTTATCGCGTACACTCCCATGGATCAACGTGTTAGAACCACGGACGATGCACCGGACTCCAGACTCTCTCCGTCTTCCTGGCCGAATCTGCCCCCCTGAGGCGCAAAACCAACCACGAGGCCCGGTTCGGTGGTTGGCGAAACCTAGTCTGCAAACTTTGTGCAACGATTCCCCACACCGCGCCGTTTTCATTTACGCCCTATCTGCCACATCGTTTCAGGCATCTCGCTGTGCTCTTCATCTCGATGTAGTACAGATACGTGGATATACTTGAATCCTTGGAGAAGGACAACTCCCGGTGGCGTGAGGCTGCACTCCACCGACGGTCTAGGCATCCCGATAGCATCGAATCCAATCGCACTATGAGCTCCGGATAATATTCTCGATCTCGAGCTGCACCCGGACACATGCGGCCTTGCCTTCAGGGGTCTGTCCTCCCAGGAGGGTGTCACTTTTACCCCCCATTCCCACCGTGGCTGCCTCGTACAGGAGCTCGAGGAGCTTGATCCATTGTTTCCCCCATATATGCTTGGCCTGCACACCCCCCACATCCAGCGCAGCTGTGTGCTTCGGTCAGTCATGTCCGCGATCGTCCCTGGCAACACATACCATAGATGACTTGCGCGGCCACTGGGGTGGAAAGCAGCCGCTCATCGTTCGCCATCCTGGCGAAGTATGTCCAGTACCTGGGTAGTCGGAACATGCTGTCGAGTGGCCTTGCAACGGGCGCAGCCATGACGAGGAAATATACACGCATCATCCCAGAGATACGTGTGATGTAGTCTCCAGTCGTCTCCTGCTCACCGCTACTCATGCGGTACCCCATGGCTTTTGTGCGTGTTTCCGCTACCCATGCCGTACCGTCCGCATCAGCCTGTGGGATAACGCTAGGCACGGGCCACCCGCCAGATCGTTGCACGAGCTTCGCAAAGAATATGTCAGAAAGCTCGGGCAGCCTCTCTAAAAGGTTCGCAGTAACGTGTGCCAGAGGGATGGCGCTTCTCTTCTCCGCGGTCACTTCTGTCTCCGCTTGCAACAAAATGGCCTTTGCCAGAGATGAAAGTAAGGCCAGATACAAAGGTTGCGAATGACCTTGTTGTGGGTGGATCAGTTGGAAAATTTGGTTGGCCTGGGGAGATATTCGTAAGCAATATCATGCAGTGTGCAAAACATCTCACTATCCGCACGATGGTGGCCTGGTCTTGTGTTAGTTGTCCTATTTTCGGAGTAATTTGTCTGCGAATGGCGCTCCACTGTGATTTCAGCGCTTTGTCGCCCTTTACGGTCTTCATTGGGCCGGCCTTGAGGTTCTACGACATGGCCTCTTA
>JBBPKP010000203.1:0-11751 GCA_038089335.1 Boletellus aff. obscurococcineus | reverse complement strand
ATGAGGGCCGAGGAGCTGCATGGCGACCTTTCGCAAGAACAGGCAAGTCACAGAGTTCCTTCCGGAGCGCTGACAAACAGGTTTCTAGCGCCTCGAAGCGTTGCGTCTTTTTCGTGATAATCAAGTGAGCTTCCTCATGGCAACAGACCTGGCGTCTCGTGGGCTCGATATCAAGGGGATCGAAACTGTGGTCAACTATGATATGCCCAGTCAGTTGGCCCAATATCTTCACCGTGTGGGCCGGACTGCAAGGGCAGGAAAGTCTGGGCGGTATGTCAGACTTTGATTGTTGAAGATATATTTCTGAAATGAACAGTGCACTCACCTTGGTTGGGGAAAGTGATCGCAAGATGCTCAAAACTGTTATCAAGCACAGCAGCGGGGAAGACAATGTCAGACATAGAGTTATCCCAACGGACGTAGTCACTCGCTGGGCTAAGAAAGTGGTAAACTTGAAAGCGGAAATAGCTTCGGTCCTTCAAGAAGAGAAGGAAGAAAAACAAGTGTCTAGTTTTCGCTGTGTTCTCGACAGTTTCTCACCTTGGCACTTAGATACGGCGGGCCGAGATGGAACTGAAAAAGGGCCAGAATATGATTGACCATGAAGCTGAAATTTTCTCTAGGCCTGCGAGGACCTGGTTTCAGACTGAGAAGGAAAGATCGAAAGCAGCAGGTTCGACTCATAGTCTTGCTAGGGGCGTTGAGTTAACTTCCATATGTAGCTGTAAGCAAACAGCTTCATGAAAGAGGTGCTACAATTTCTACATCGTCGACAAAGATCACAGAGGAAAATTCCAAGGTTCGTGCAGAAACTTGGACCGCGACACGTCTGTCGACAATGTGATACTTTAAGCCAAAAAGAGAGAAATACGCAGGACTATCTCGCAGAGCAAAGCGACGTAAAATGGCAATGGAAGTAGACAAAGAGCTTGGAGATGGTGCCGGCCTCAACGCTGCTATCCGGTCCGCAAAGAAGGCGGCCAAACCAAGCAAGATTGGGACGACAGGGAACCAAGGGGCAGCGCGGCTAGTGCTGGGCTCGAAGTCGAGGTCGAGGTCGAGAACCCACACGTCTAGCGCATTCGAACAGGATCTGTCCGCAAAGAAAGCACGCAACGAGGGCATCAGAGCGAAAAGGGGTGATGCAGTTGGTGGAATGGGAAAGCGGAAAGAAGGAAGGCGATGATATGCAGTGGCTGCAGTAGAGCGGTACAAGTAGAGTATTCCTACCGCGCGGCTGCGGGAAGCACCATTTCGCGTGGCGCGAAGCCTCGAAATCTACGCCGCGAAATTAACTTCAGATGACTTCGCGCCTCAAAAGTTTTCTTACCGGAGCCTAAAGTGAGGATACTGGATCGACCTCATCGTGTTTTCAATGGAAAAGAATGCGTTCGCGCTGCTCGCTACCCTTCAGTTGCCTTCGCCATGTCGACTTCTGTCCTCAGCGTGTTGTCCAGACAAGGATCTGATCGTCTTAATATCGCGGCTCGGTGGACACGATAAATTGAGTCTTTGGAAGCTGCAGGGCTCAAAGAAATGGGAGGTGGATGTTGGGGAAGATGACGGCACCTCTCCTACGGTCGCTGCTTTAGTTTGGAGTCCCAGCGGCGAGTTTCGTTCTTGTTTTCGCTTTTGCTCTAGCTCACGATTACGCCCGCAGGTCAGACAATAGCAGTAGTTCGCGATTCCGCGCACATTACCCTTCATTCCGTCCAAGATGGACGCGTCGAGCGTTGCTTGGCCATACCTTTCCGCCAAAGTGCCCCTCAGGCAACTCAAACCGTTGCAGGGGTTTGGTGGTTCGCCGGCCAACACTCTCCCGCTAGCGGCGTTATCCCCGACATATTCAAGCGAAACGGGGTGAAAGTGGGTTGTTCCTGACAATGTGACGCAAGTCCTCAGTCGCTGTCTAGACTGGTTCAGCGCTGTCTATTCTTAAAATGCTGCCTTTACTCGACCGCCTCAAAGAAAACGGCGAGGATATGACGTGGGCCGATCTGATTGATTTTAGCACATTGTTGACCTTTTGTCTAGCGCAACCGATCTATTCGCATTTCAAGGAACGCAGACGCAGGCTGCCTCACAGCGGTTAACCCCAGAAGTGATCAAACAATGGCCCGCCTTGGTCCCATTCTCGGAGGATGCGTCTATTGCCTCCTCTGGTCACAGCCGTGGCGCTCACGACAAAATGACAGAGTTAGAGCCTTCCGCACAGGCACGAGAGGACGAAGACAGTCTTCTCGCTCTAGTGGACGAGCACGGTGTTTTACACTGTTTCTTGGACGGAAGCTATTTCCTTGGATCCGTGGCTCTCCCTGATGGATTGCCATCCACTACTCTGTTCAAACACCCCCGTAAACCACTTATATTCCTCCACCCACAGTCTCTTAACTCCGACTTGCTCTCGACGGGAATGCAACCACTTGTCATAGAAATCCCACTTCTTGCAACACCGAAAGTGCGCGATTTCGCGCGACTGTCGTCTGCCGCTCGAGAACTGACGTGGTATATAATCCGCGTCGTCAACGAGGTTCGAGACAGTTGGTTTGGATCGGAATCATTCACAGGGGCTAGGGATATCGGGATTAAGTGGGTGGAGGCACTGGAGAAGAAGCTTAGGGAGCAATACGGTGGTATGTATTTCGTTCTGTGTCGTTGTTTCGACGGCATCCACATTTTAACAGATCAGAACCCTAATGTCGTCCTGGACCTCACCACATTACTTGTGACGGGGTCTGGGTCAGAGGGGCTCATGGATTTCATTACGAGCAGCGAACAAAACAGCGAACGAGTAGGTTTTCTCAGACAACATTACGTTCTCATTTCACGGTGCTTTCAGTCTCTTCAAAAATGGGACTCCTCGGTCACGGAATCGCTGACAAGAGTGCGGGATTATGGGTCTATGCGCCTCGTTCCCGCCTTCCAAAGGCTGCACATTATACTGGATGAGATCCTTGGGTGGTCGCACATGTGAGCGGCGTCCAGCTCATGATGACATCATGGATTTGAATCCCAAAACAAGGCCACAGTTTACATTGTTTGGTCCCAACACAGAATATGTGGAGTCTTGCTTGAAGATGATTGAGCGCGGCATATTCGTTTCCTCGTGGCTGGCTGCTGAAGCAAGGAAAGAACTTGGAGCCTTCAAGCAGTTTCTGTCTTTCATCCGACACGGTGTGTGACACCGTATTCGTTCATTTTCAGGTCGACCTGTCTGAGATTTATTCAGAGGCCATTGTCGCGAATCCGAGTGCGGAGTCACACACTAATCCAGATCACGACATCTTTGAAGTCAACGGCTACTTAATGTCCGGGCTCATGCGTAGTAAGATTGACGAGTGGTTTACGGGGTCACCGCCCCAGTTCAATCCTGGAGATCTTTCTTACGTTGGGTCACTCAGAAGCTCCGGTAAGGCGCTTGATGAGGTAGTACAGTTAGCTCGTGCCGCGTTGCAAGACCCACGAGAAGTATCGTGGCAACCAGTAGGCGTTGCTTTGGAGCGGACATTCAGAAGCTGACATGAGGTCGTCGATCGGCTGTTTCAGGTAGATGCGGAGCAAGATTTTTCCCATCTGGACAAGAACCTGGATGGGCTCATAAAGGAAATAGCATCCCGGTGTCAGCGGGTGTTTGCAGAGGTATCTCAAGCTGCTGCACGATCAGCAGTTGTCTTGAGAGAGGGTGGAGCGATTCCGACGCAGGCAAGACCGGTCCACACAGGAGGAGCATGTCACTTCGTCCGCCAGAGAATTGTTGGCAATCAAAACGAGGTAAACAGCATGCCCTTCGCGATGGGGTAGTATTGAACTAAATTCGGTCAGTATAGCCCGATCGTCACCTGCAGTATCTTGTGGTCCATGTGAGCTGGGAAGGACAAGCGCTGCGTGAGTGACTCGGCTTGATCGCATCTGTGCACTAAATATGTACAAAAAAAGTGTGCATGAGCCGAATGCCGTATGATCGGTACGTGGCGGGAGTGCACGATGAGATTCAGGTGTCGCTTTTGGAAAGCTCGGTGGACGGGCTTGGCGGAGGCGACAGGGCCGACATCGAGGTGTTGGATGCCGAGTTCTTTGACGACGAGACGGTGATCCTAGTCTACCGAGACCAGGAGAGCGAGGGTAAGGTGAGCACGTTTTGGACGGGACGAACTGAACACCAGAAGCGCAGGCGCGATCGCGGTCGGTACGGTGAACTACACGGGACTAGGGTACCAGCGACTGGGGCAAGAGGGATACGTAAGCGGTCCCGCGCGAAGAGATATGACGGCGAGCGTGTTGGAGAGATGGACCCAAGGGCATGTAAGTCTCGTGTTGTGGCCATGTTTTTGTCGAGACCATGCGGAGCCATTACTGACGGGGCACAACAGCTTCGGAGCAGCCCGATTCCGATCACGAAATGCCGCCGCCTGTATGGGTGTGAAAGCGGATCGGTGTCGGTTGCGGTGAACGGACGGGTCGGACGACGGGTGGTGTGTGTGCTGTGCGGGGACGGGACGAGGGTGGAGGTGCTCGACATGGAGGGAGAGGAGGAGGAGGAGGAGGAGGGCGTCGGTGGCCCGGAGATGTAGGATCGAGTGGGGCGGTCGGGAATGAACGCAGATCGAGGTGCTGGGAGCACAGACGGACTGGATTGTAAATGTCCTCGCTTAACTCGATCACACCGCGGCCCTCTTAGACTCCTCGTGTCCTCGATTCGAATTCTTTTTTTTTTTCCTCCCTTTTTTCCTCCTTCCTCCTCCAGCCCGTTTTAATCCTCCTCCGCCCCCCCCACCTGCACCGCCGTGCCCCCCATGCCCAACAAGCTCGAGCCCGCGTCCGACGACAAGCCAGAATGCAAGCTCGACATCGACGATCCCGTCGCCCGCATGTCCGATATCGCCCTCCGCAAGAAGAAAAATGCGGACGCACAGGCTGCCTTTCGCCAGAGGTGATCGCCGTCCCCACTCTCTCCCCTGTCCTCTGATCTCCCCGCCAGGCGCGCCAACTACATCGCCACCCTCGAGGAGACAGGTCAGCTGCCCCTGCCCCCCCCTCCCCCGTCTCCCGCTCATCTGCTCCCCCAGTCACCTCCCTCGAGTCTGTTGTCCTCCAGCTCCAGGACTCCTGTCGCGAGGCCCGCCAGGAGGCCGGCGAGCTCAAGCAGGACAACGCCCGTCTCAAACACGAGCTCCGCGAGCGCGAGAAGTTCTGGAAAGCTCTCTGGCACGCACGCAAGACCGGACAGGCGCCCGATTCCGACGACCTGCCCCCGCTCCCCGCCTCCTTTTCCGCACATGCCCCGTCTAACATCATGCCCGGTCGCCTCCCGGCTGCGCACGGTCCCCCCTACAGCGATGACGGCATGGTCTTCCAGGCCAGCGATGACGCTCCGTCGCTATGCAACGGCGTGTATGGCCCCCCGAACCACAGCTATCCAGCCCAGTCCCCAACGTTGTCCTACCCTGCCGTCGACTCCGACCACCTCTCCACCCCAGGACCCACTCCGGGACCCACCCCGCAGTTGGGAGCCAGCCGCCCTGCAAAGTTTGGCCAGTATCCTTACCCCGTCCAAACGATGGCCCGCGACCCTGC
Source organism: Boletellus aff. obscurococcineus (assembly GCA_038089335.1). NCBI lineage: Eukaryota > Fungi > Basidiomycota > Agaricomycetes > Boletales > Boletaceae > Boletellus > Boletellus aff. obscurococcineus. The sequence goes on along the minus strand of JBBPKP010000203.1, from coordinate 6,177 downwards.
GTGGGCACAGAATGTCCCACAGACGTCCTCGTCCAGCGGTAAGCTCCGTCCCACGGCCAATCTTATCGCCCCTGACCTCATTTTCCAGGGTCGCCCACGTTGACCTCACCAGATGTGTATGTGAATCGCCCGTTTGTAGAGGAACAGAAAACTCCGTTGAATCACCTCGAAACGGCCCCGTACCTTTTTCCGGGTAGCCGGTCCATATCTCCAACCACGTCGACCCCACCTTCCTCTTCCACCACGTCGCTGACGTCACCATTCCAGTTCACTTTCCCAGATGGTTCCATCGCCCAGGACAGGTCAGAGTTCGACTACCGCAGGCACTCGAGCGCCCACGGCGCCGAGGTCACCCTTCACGGTGGAACCGCTGACATTTCGCTGCCCGGCGCTGCTGGTGACGGCGTCCGGTACAGGATCGGTCCTAGGAGGGCCAACTCTGGTCCCGAGCGCCCGTTGCTGCCTACCATACCCCATTTTTCTGGAAGCGAGAATGGCTCGCAGCACGAGCGGGGAAGCAGCGAGGGGGAATCGAATTCCTACCCTCCGCTTCCTAAATTGCGACCGCGCCGTGGTCTCGAGAGGGAGTCGCGGTCCCCCTCTCCTGGTGCTCCACCTATTTCCGGCACCCTGGCGGTGATCAAAGCACAAGCGTTTGGGGCGCTACGGAGAACGCGGACACGCACAAAGAAGTCTTCCGAGGGTGCGGCGAAGGTGGCGATGGAGGTGCTAGAAGCAAGAGGCATTGGGATGGGTGTGGCCACCGGCTCCAAGCGGCCACGTTTGCATAATGATGACCCTGACATGGAATGACATGGCCTACAGGACCAAACACCGGGTTGACGACGAAACGATATCCTATTGTGCATCTCTGGGCGGACATTGACTCCAGTGTTTTATTAACGCTACTTTGTATGTTCATCTATTCTAACCATCTGTCGCATATAGTGTTGTATGTAATATGATACCTTGAATGCCCGACGACGCCATGAGCAGGTTGGAAGTAGTGCTCGTCGGAAATACGCTGGTGGCTAGCAGGGGGCCCAAGCCATTCAAGGCCGCGGAGGAGAGCCATGCGGAAATTTAACATGCGGAACGTGGCACTGATGCAAAGGGATATCCATTGGTGGAATGCAGTGGCGATCCCATTCCCACCGGTGCGTTGGCCACGCCAACGTGCGGTCAGATCCAGTTTAGTCTTGGAACGGCGACGTCCCACGGGCCCCTTATCTCGCTAGCGCGGTGGAGACGTCGGTGGTGGAAAGCGGGTGGAGAAGGATAACGTACTTTTTGTACTTCTGGGCCCAGACGAGCATGGCCGGGGCGATCAAAGTGACTGCGATGTAGATAGCTGCCATCATGATGGCGACGGTTGTCGACAATGGGGCGACGAGGACGAGTGACAGGGCGGTGATGAGCAACGTCACCGCCGCTTGCAACGCCGTCGAAATACCCTGTGAAATCCGACCAACGTTACCGCTCGACCCGGTGACAAACGAGGGAAGGGTCTACCCAAAATCGATGACGCAATAAGGGAAACAGGGCAAATAGATGCACAGCAAAGAGAACGAGTGAAAACACAGACAGGTCGTCAGGTAAACGTGAGGCAAGAACGACAGAGGACGATATCGCCGCGTTCATGGACAGGACGGACGTGAGCCTGTCGGCTGTGAGCATGGACGAGATTCACAAGGGGCTGATTGCGGACCTCTCCTGGGCGAACGGGCCGGACACTGCACAGCTGTAATCGGCCAGGAGCGTGTTGAGAAAGAAGAGGGACGCGGAGAGAGCCCAGATCGAGTCCGAGGACGTGGCCGCGGTGAGGGTCCGGAGGACGGGGGCGAGGCCCATGAGGGCAAGGAAGACGAGCAGGGACGACTTGAGTGCCTTCGAGCCTGGAGCACGGCATCAGCATCAGGGATGGAGCGGAGGACAGCCCCACGGACGGCCTGGGTGGAGAGGGCCGGGATTGGAAGTGTGGAGGATCTCCCATGTGCCGTAGCCGAGGAGAGAGCAGGTCACGGACGTGCAGAGCAGCACGCGAGCATCAAGGGAGCGTTCGATTAGTCTCACGAAGATCGCGAGGAAGATGAAGACGGTGCCAAGATGCTGTGTGAGCGCACAGCAGAGCAGCACGAGGGGCCAGTAGGAGAACGGGGTGACGTTGGCTGGCGGACACGGTGAGCGGCGAGGGCGGTGACTCGGGGCAGACGCACTCACGGTTTCGGCGCAGGGCGGAGAGGAAGGAGTGGGGAGGGATGAAATTGTCAGGGTGCGGCGGGCGGTGCCAGAGCACGGAGTGGGAGGAAGGAGACATGGACATGGACTAGCAGTTTAGCGTAGCATTAAATAAACGTGTCGCCCCATCTACCCAGCCTGGCCGACGAGGACCCGGTGCCGACTCAGTCCCACTGCGTCCACGCCGTGAGCGATGCGCGGCGACGTGGCCAGCCCAGCTGCACTCACCACGAGCGGCTCCTCCTGCCTCGATGCGGGCACCTGCTTCGTGCTCTTCGACGCCTGCAGCTGGGCCGCGAGACGCCCCCGCTTCGGGTTCGACGCCTGCGTGCCCCGCGCCTGTGCCTACGGGGAATCGTCTCGGGAACGACGGCGGGCAGGCCAGCAGCGACCCACCGATCTCTGCCGCCTCTCTGCGGCGTCTGCTGCTGCTGCGCGCGCGTCCGTCGTGCTCTGGTAGTCCCGCACGCCTCCACCCCCGCCGAGCACTTGGTGTCCGCCAGCGTGTGCGCCCGGGCGCGAACAGAGCGAGCCCATCGTCGGTGTGCGAGTGTACAAGCTCTCACGTGTTACTCAGCAGTCTACGCAGCCAGCTGTCTGTACTCGCCCCCCCCACCGCCCCGCTCCCCGAGGTCGTACTCCTCCTGCGGCCTCTGGGGCATCCACTCCTGGCGGTCGCTCAGCGACGCATAAGCTGAAGTGACGCGAGACTGGCACACCTCCCACCACCGCCTGCCCGCCAGCCACGGCATATTGGGGTCCATCCCTGCCTTGAGCATGCGGTTCTTGATCCCGGCACCCAGCAGCAGCCCAAATACGGTCAATAGAAACAGGGTGACCACTACCTGGTCCCTGGGTGAATCGCGCTCTAAGTCAGATAGCATGAGCAGTCGTCACAAACGCCAAAACATCGAGGCTGACGGAAACATCTCGCTTCGACATCACCCTCCATCCCTGTCGCCGTGTCTGGATCTGTGTCCCCGAGAGATGCACCGTCGCATATCGACAGCTGCCGATCCAGACACCACTGCTTCGTGCACGACAGACATGGCTCCGCCGGGTTGTCTGGAGCGTGAATCTGCAGAATCGTGTAGTTGGTCTCGAAGCAGATGCCTGCGTGCTTCCGGTCGGGCGGTCTCGTCGTCGACAGCGCACGGCACTCACATTTGCAAAAGTTGGTGACCTCCCACTTGCTTATGCTGCCGTGCACCGGTATCTGGCGATGGGGTTATGGCTGCTGCCGTCCAGGACACGGTTCTGGCTACGCACGACATGCCACGCCAGGAGTGCGAGCAGGAGAGCGACGGCGCGACGCATGAGCTTGTAGTGGCTGAAGTCTCGCTTCGTGCTTGCACCGCACCGACCACGAGAGATGGCCGAGTACGAAGACGTCTTGACCAACCAGCCCGTCGTCATCGACAACGTTTGCCCCGCCCGCTCCCCGCCCCGTCCGTGCGCTCACCGCCCTCCCCGCAGGGTTCCGGCACCATCAAGGCGGGTTTTGCTGGTCAAGACCACCCAAAGTGCTTCTTCCCTTCGTTGTACGTCCCCTCCCTCTCCCAGCCCACCCGAATCACACCCCGCCCCAGCGTCGGTCGGCCAAAGCATGTCCGCGTCATGGCAGGCGCGCTCGAAGGAGACGTCTTCATTGGCCGTCGCGCACAAGAGTTCCGCGGCCTCTTGAAAATCAAGTATCCCATGGAACACGGCATCGTCACCGACTGGGACGACATGGAGCGCATATGGAGTTGGATATACGCCGAAGAGCTCGGCACGCTCAGCGAGGAGGTGTGCTGCGCGTCGCACACTCCGCACACCGTCTCAAGCACTTGCCTTGTAGCATCCCGTGCTCCTGACCGAAGCCCCGCTGAATCCTCGCAGCAATCGCGACGTCGCCGCCCAAATCTTCTTCGACACCTTCAACGTACCTGCACTTTTCCTTTCAGTCCAGGCCGTCTTATCACTGTGCGTCCATCGTCCCCGCCCACGGCCCGCTACTGATCGCGCGAGCATCAAGCTATTCCTCTGGGCGCACCACAGGCATCGTACTGGACTCTGGTGACGGCGTCACTCATGCTGTACCCGTGTTCGAGGGATTTTCGATGCCACATGCGGTCCGCCGAGTGGATGTCGCAGGGAGGTGTGTGCAGCTCAGCCCGATCATTCCGACGCGTGCATCGACCTCCTTCCCAGAGATGTCACCGACCACCTACAGCTGCTTTTGAGAAAATCCGGCCATCATCTACATACGACAGCCGAGCGCGAGGTTGTGCGGATAATCAAGGAAAAATGCTGTTACGTTGCACTGAATCCGTCCAAAGAGGAGAAAGACACTCTCGGGCGCCCAGAGGAATTCCGGTTGCCTGATGGAAACGTGGTTCAGGTGAGCTCTGGCGCGCCATGTGTCGACCCAGCCTGAGGATGCTCTAGCTTGGCTCAGAACGATTTCGAGCGCCAGAGATCTTGTTCAACCCTGAACTCATCGGTCAAGAATACGCTGGCGTCCATCAAGTTGTCGTGGACTCCATCAACAGGGTCGACCTGGATCTGCGCAAGAGTCTCTTTTCGAACATCGTCCTGAGTGGGGGCAGCACATTATGTAAAGGTGAGGCATCGACAGCCACCCAGCTGGCGTGGCTTCACGCCGTCCGTTTTCTATTGTAGGCTTTGGGGATCGGCTCCTCAACGAGGTGAAAAAGCTGGCTCTAAAGGACGTCAAGATCAAAATCTACGCACCGCCGGAGCGCAAGTACTCCACCTGGATAGGTGGCTCCATATTGGCAGGGCTGGGAACGTTCAAGAAGGTTTGTCGCTTGACCCGAGCACATGCGCGTGGCTCATGTTCCTCTGGCAGATGTGGGTCTCGGCAGAGGAGTACCAAGAAGATCCAGATATCATACACAAAAAGTTGGGCTTTTAGGTCATCAACGTTCGCCGTCTCGCGAACAATCATTCTCGCACGATACCCATCATATCCAACAGATGTTGTAATACACTTAGATCTGGCGCACTAATGAGAGTTCCGTTCAGGCTGTTCGCATGGGCATATGTATGATCCATGGGTGAGCAGAGGATAAAGTACCATATGCCTTATATACAACTTGACCATTGCCACCAGTTGCCGGAGGTGCTGAGGGATAACGAGTGGTCGGATAGGAAAACAAGGAGAGGGCCGTTCTCGACATGGAACCACTATTTTCCCTTCTTGGGAGGCTCTGCAGCCTTGCTCTTCTTGGTTCCACGAACCTGATCACATGAACGACGTGAGCTTTTGCGCAGGAACCATCTGCGCATGGCGACCAACCTTTTTCGCGCGGTTCTTTCTTTCGTGCCGAAGTTTACGAGAAGGTCTCTCAACCTTCTTCTCAATGCCGTTCTAGGGATGCGAGATGAGCTGTGCGGGACGACACGCAAAGTGATGGAACTAACTCTGATCAAACGGTATTTGGGCTCAAACCTCTTTTGTGAAGCCTCGTCATCGTAAATGAGGGCGAATCCGGTGCTTCTCCCACCGCCAAAGTGTGTTCGAAGGCCGAAGAGGACGACACGGTCCTTGTGAGCCTTGTATATGACAGCCAATTTCTCCTGGAGCTCGGATTTTGGAACGTTTGGACGAGATGGATGGAGGATGTCGAGGACAAACTGTCGACGGGAGAGTAGACGGTTGGTGATGAACTTGCGAGTACGCAAGGTGATGGGTGCCGTGTTGTCAGCCTGAAAGTCTTGTCAGAAGACCGAAGGACATCCAGATAGCTGCAGGGGGATCCAACTCTCTCCAGCCCAAATTTTTCTGCCAGATTGGCAAGGGATTGTAGAGAGGTCCAAGGACGCGCACTCACCATGTCGGGGACCGTAGATCAGCGTTTTGCGACGTGCTCCTGCCCGACGTCCTTGTCAGGTTCCAGTGTGTCGAGAGATGTTGGGCACAAAATCAGGGTC
>JBBPKP010000202.1:0-16398 GCA_038089335.1 Boletellus aff. obscurococcineus | reverse complement strand
TCCATACTGGTCCATGCAATGGGAGGTTCATCGGTATCCACTGATGTACCGGGCATACTAAGTAATCCCGAACAGTTTTTGAAATAACGTACCGCCGGAGTCAGTTCTCTTCTCCTTTCTACTGCACATCTATCGCGGGTGACGGCACTGGAATCGTTGGTGCCACCTGGATCCAGGCGAAGATGGATAGGGCGTCCAGCCTGATGTAGATTGACCATGGAACCAACGATTTGAATTGGCTTCAAAGAACGGACCGATCATGGATAGGTCATCCGCATCTTTGTGGCTTGAGAGTTGGTATCCAGCAAAAGATGTGACAGGAAAAGTAAAGAGCGGAGTCCGAGAGCGTTCTTACTAATTCACCTGGTTACTAATTCACCTGGCCAGCTATGGATCGTCACGATGGATGTGTCATCATGTACACCTTTAAATCCCCCCCAACTCGGAGGTAGGGGATAACCGCATGCCATTATATGCAATATGATAGGAACCCGTGGGCGTGTTTTGGCGAGGCTCGTCAAGAAGGCAGAGGAAACTAAGCACGACCGCACTGCCAGGCGCCGTCATCGCAGTGTGATTTTTGCATTTGCCGCAAGTTTGGATTGCGTTAGAGGCGGTGGATCGCCTCGGCGTTGCGGACAGTTTACCCGGTAGCGTCCCCGACGCGCTACGAGGATGCCTCGGGCTTGACTCCTCGGATATGCGGAGGAAATGTGCACCGGATGGCTTGAAACGTTCTTGTACGTGGCCGGTGTATCTCCAACGACGGGAGACTCCGTATGGGTGAGTGATCACGCTGGGACAGGGACGCCCTCGAGCCCGCTCACCGGCCGCGATCGAAAAAGCGTGTCGTGGCTGTGGCACGAATGTCACGGCGCCAAAACTTGCGTGATACTTACATAAGCCAAAACCCCTAAATGTAAAATCGTGTTTCTCATCTACAACACAAGATCGGGTGTTCTGTAGTGGCCAAAACCACAAGTATTCCAGCAAGTAGATCCTGTTGTTTCCAAGTGTGTGATTATGTGTATTATATGGGATTGAGTTCATCATCAAAGAAAATTGTTTCACCCCTGCAGTGTGCAGAATAGTAATAGATAGGAGTAGAGGAACAGGAAATTATGAGTGTAATGCATCCCCATGTGTGATGTATGTTTATGGTGACTAACACTTGTTCCTGCTGCTATGGAATTGCTCCCCACAAACAATTCAATCCTACTATGAGGTTATTTTTTTATTTTGGCTCAAAAATTAACACATCTGTCATCACACCTGAGCAATTTCTGCTCTGACATCTCAATAGAGTATCTGCAGCATCTTGTTCAGTGAACACCAAGGCCATTGAAAGACAAAAACTGGTTGTCTGCAACTTACCTTGCTGAGCCCATCTTGCTTAAGTGGGCTTATCTAGGCTGCTCACACTGATGATTGTCTGGTTAGTGAAACCCCAGGGCCTTTGTCCTCCAATTATGTGAATTCCCCCATTAGAGTCCACCATTTTAGATGTCATGATCCTCTCAGAGTGTTACATTTTCTTCCCTTCCCTCTGCAGACCACTCTCTTCCTCCAGTATACTACCACTCTATCAACAACCACCAGGGCCTACTGGTAGACCCTCTCCTATACTGACAGAATCCTAATCTTCCTTTCTAAGTCTCCCTTTGTCTTCTCAAATGGGATTCCATTGTTCCCTCTAAATGGACTACCCCTTTGTCCTCCTAATCTGGTAGCCATTGTTCTCCCAGATCGTTTCCCCCATTTTCCCTATAAATACCCAACATAGCTATCATGTACTCTTTAGCTAGATCTATGTTTAACCATGTAAGCTCTTCTCACTCTGAGTGTGTCAGTATCGTTCGAGAACCTCCAGACCTCTATCAGACTTTGTGTCACTGCTGAAGGACATGCTCAACAGCGAGATCATTTATGTTGATGTAACAAAAGATCTAGCTAGTCCTTAATGCCCCTGCTTTTTAGCAGAAGGGCCTTACCTGGAAGACACCATGTTGTATGGGTTATGACAGGAAGAGTTCTCTGACTTGGAATGATTGGAGCACTCCTCCCATTCAGAATACTTATCCCTGGCCTCTGCCCCACTGAGAAGGGAAAGAAACCCCTTTCAATCCTGAAGAAGGAGAAGCCCCTCAATTTCCCTACCAGCCCCTCCTATCTTATCCATAACTCCTCTGCCAGTAGACACCTGTTACGATTCCTAGGGATTCCCCCGTAGAACGACACGCTTCTTTCCTTGAGACCTACTTCCGAGTCGCCTGGACTCCACAACCAACGGGGGGCCCACCCGACGTCACCCCTTCCGTATATCATCTTCCCAGACACCTTCGTGACTTGGTGGACAACCCCGACGAGGCAACGTGGCAGGACCTACTCGACTTCGACCACGCGTATCCCACGGGGCGTTCGCCTTCCGTTTAGACCCCAACCCTTCGCCCTGTCTTACTCACTCGCCTTCCCCACAGGGCTATACCCTTTGCCCCATCTTACTCAGTTGCCTTCTACCTTTGATATTACCCTATGCCCTCGCCTTCCCAATGGACTCGCCTCCCCTTTTCGTTAGCTTCTCCTTACAGCTAGCTCGTTTCCCCAGACACATAAATACCGTCGAGCCCTGTACTTGTTCCCTAGTTAGATCTACGCTTAACACGCCTAGAGTTTGACTCACCGCCGCCGCAGTCGTTCACTCAGCGAGACCCTTGGACCTCTACGAGACTTCACTACGCTCTTGAGGTAGTGCTCGACAGTTGGACTTTACGCGTCGCGTAACAACACCCCTAGGCTTGAACCCCCTAGGAATCCCCTATTCTGTTAAGTCTGGGTCCTCTGGAGCAAGTCTGACGAAGTCTGGAGTGGAGATGCAGCATAATGGTAGGGGGAGAGGACTTTCGGTGCAGGACTTATGTGTTGTGCCCCTTGCACTTGCAATTCTTGGAGTTGGAGATCGGAGAAGTGGAGATAGTGTGCAGAGGGGTAAAGGGAGACCGGAGGGTGTCGGAGTGAACAGGAGGTAACTTAGTCGATATTCTAACTGAGTTATAGGTAGTACATGTGTGGGTTATATACTATCTACCTTGGGCGAAGGGCAAAGATATATGGAATTAGATAAAACATACCATATGGAAACAGAGTAGAAGTGGATAACAGGAGCATATGGAAAAGTTGAGATATGTACAATAGAAGAGACAGAACGGATGACAAAGTGCTATGGGTGAAATACGTACGATGAACATGGACAGTGTTATAATTTTCCCTTCTATGGACCCTTCTCTCCCTCCAGTCTACTATCACCCCATCAATGACCAGCAGGGCCTTCTAGTCTCTCCGTTACTCTATGGACATCTCGGTCCCCTTGCACCCCATTCTTAGCCTTACCATTCTCCCGGTTCCTTTGTCCCCCTCTTATGGTAACCATTGTCTCCTCTTTGCGGACTACACTTCTACTCTCCTAATCTGGTAGCCATTGTTCTCCCAGATTGTTGCCCCCTTTCTCCCCCTATAAATACCCATCATAGCCATCCTGTATTCCTTAGCTAGATCTATGCTTAACAATGTAACTCTTCTCACTCTGAGTGTGTCAGTATTGCTTGAGACCCTGGACCTCTATCAGACTTCTTGTTGCTGCTGAAGGACATGCTCGACAGTGAGATTGTTTACATTGACATAACAAAAGATCTAGCTAGTCCTGACACCCCTGCTCTCTAGCAGAAGGGCACTACTTGGAATCAACAACGTCGTACGGATTATGACAAGAGGAGTCCTCCAACTCAGAATACTTGTCGCATTTAGAATACCTATTCCCATCCCTGGCTCCCTCATGAAGGGAGAGAAACCTGTTCCAATCCAGAAGGAGGAGAAGCCTGTCTATATCCTTACCCACCCCACCCGTCCTCTCTATAAACCCTCCACCAGTTGACACCCCTAGACTCAAACCTCCCAGAAACCCCCTCTCTGAGGAAGCCACCCCATTGACCATGATACCATTATCTCTTCCCACATTGGAAACGTTGCCCACCATTACTGACCTGGTCCCCTCTACAAACCCCCCTCCCTCCAACCACTCTTCCGAAAGCGACCTAGAAATGGACTTAGCCATACCCGCCATATTTGAGGCAAGACAAACCAAACTGAAGGCTGGGTTGCCAAATGATTTTGATGGAGAACCCAAAAGCACCAATTGGTGGATGCTGGCGATGATTGCCTACTTTGAGATGAATGAGACCCTCTATAACACTGACACAGAGTGGATCCTCATCTGCCTGAACAAGATGAATACTGGAAGGGCTGCTATATCTGCAGAAACCTGGTATCCAAAGGTGGCAGAGTCAACCTTCATACAGTTTAAGATGGCCTTTAAGGCATCTTTTGTACTGGTCGGGCTGAAGAAGATTGCCCAAAACAAACTTTACAATATCAAACAGGCGGACTACCTGGATCCCAAGGAAAGGAACCCATTAAGAAAACACCTTGGAGACTTCGATAGATTTGTTGCTGCCTTCGAGATTGTGGCTGGATGAAGTGGTTTGGACACCAGACACAATGAAATCCTGATTGACCTCCTAAGGAAGGGCATACATTTCAGGCTTGCTCAAATGATGATCACCATCAACCCTCAGCCGATGACCTGGAAAGATTGGGTCAGGCAGGCAAGGAATTTTGAGCAGAACACTATAAGGCTTGACCAGCTCCAAAACAGTAAAGGGTACTATGTCCCTGGAGGAACCTCCACCCCTCAATGAGATCCTAATGCCATAGATGTCAATGTGGTCTGACTCTCCCCTGAACAGCGAGCCGAGTGTTTTCGAAAGAATCTCTGTTTTGTATGCAAGAAACAGGGCTGTTGCTCCTCCAACCACCAAAAAGACAAGGGAAGGACCCCTACTAAAGCCAGAGTAACCCAGACAGACCCCCTTGACAGTTATGCCTCCTCCTCTAAATATTCCAGGGAGGAATTAGCGAAAGTCCTAGACATTACCCTCAGCGCCAACATGGAGGAATTGGAGTCAGTGGCTGCTGATGTTTGGAGAGTGGCGATCGAACAGGGTTTTGCTTGGGGAGGGAAGTAGTAACGTCTTCTCCTCCTGAACAGATTGCCAGTGTAATTGTATCTAAAGGAGACCCCCACTCTATGAAAATCTCTTTAACCCTCTCCTATCCTGGCAAGAAAACTGTTACAACCCTCGCCCTCGTTGACAGCAGGGCAACCAAGAGCTTCATAAATCAGACTACCCTTCTGGCTGGGAAATGGACCCCCTGATGACTACAAATCCCTCTCATTGCCAAAAACGTAGACAGAACTCAGAACCAGGCTGGACTCATCCAACACTACGTTCCCCTTGTGGTAACTTGTGGAAAATTGCGTGAGCGACAAAACTTTTATGTCATAAACATGGCAAAAGACCCAGTCATTCTTGGAATAGACTGGCTACAAAAACACAACCTGCAAATTGACTGGACTAGAGGAGAGCTCTCCTTGACAGATAAACCCGGCACCCCTCTTCAGGAAGCAATGAATGATGAGAATCATCCCTACATCCTGTGCTACCTGGGACTGCATCATGAGCAGGATGCGGACCTTTCTGTATGGAAAACCACCCTTTCCACCCAGATCGCCCAAGTCACTAAAGGAGAAGAGATGCCCTTACCTCCTATTTGTAATAACTTTGCACACATTTTCAAGGAACCACCCCTAGGAACTGTTACGCTATGTGTAAAGTCTAACTGTTGAGCACTTCTTCAAGAGCGAAGTGACGTCTCGCAGAGGTCCTGGTCTCGCTGAGTAGAATGACTGCAGCGGCGGTGGGTTAAACTCTAGGCGTGTTAAGCGTAGATCTAACTGGGATACAAGTGCAGAGCTCAGGGGTATTTATGTGCAGGAGGAAAACAAGTTAACTATAACGAGAAGCTAACGAGGAGGGAAAGCGAGTCTATTCGGGAAGGCAAGGGCAAAGGGGATGGTCATACTGGGCAGGCAAATGAGTAAGCTTGGGCGAAGGGCAAGAGGAAACAGGCAGGCGCGGGGTTCTCAAGAGGAAGGTGGACGCCTCGCCAGATATGTGTTGTCAAAGTCTAGAACATCCTGCCAAGTGGCGTGATCCGGGTCATTGACTAAATCCTGCAAGGTGGAAGGGAGGTGGTAATAGGAAGGAGAGTGGTGTGAGGGGGTGCCCATGGATTGGGGGGACCATTGAACGTTGAAGTATGACTCGAGGAAAGAAGAATGTAACTCGTCCCGGGGGGTTTCTGGGGAAATCATAACAGGAACTCTCCCCCCTGAGTGAAAATTTGACCATGAGATCATCCTTACCAACAACTTTGTCCCCAAGGTGGTGAAAGTATACCCCCTCAACCCTAAGGAAACTCTCGCTTGTGAAGAATTTGTCAAAGAACATCTTGCCTCTGGAAAGATTATCTGCTCTAAATCTCCACAGGCCACACCTTTCTTCTTCATAGCAAAGAAGACAGTTCACTTCGCCCTTGCCAGGATTATCAATATATCAACTCCTTCACCATCAAAAGTGCTTATCTGCTTCCACTAATCTCTGAACTGGTGGACAAGGTTAAAGGATCCTCTATTTTCACCAAGATGGATGAAACAACCCAACTATACCCTATGTCCGGATGCGTATAGCAGTCCAGCGACTGGGGTTATGAAGGGGTGAAAGACTAGAGGGAAGAGTAAAGAGCTAGTGAGGCTAAGCCCTGATGATGGAGGTGAAGGTCCAAGAGACTGAACTGGAGTTCCAGCTTGGCCGCTCGGGTTTATATACTATCCTAGTGTTTGTACATGTTTGGTAGCGACTGTGCTAGAAAGTGAGAGGCAGCCTGAATAGGCGTATCGTAAGAGTCTGTGTGAGTCGTATTGTGCGAGTCACCTGCTGTGCAAGGCTATGCGGACTGTGCATCAGTGGCTGAAACGTGATGGGGGCAGTGGCACAGCCTTGCACAGGGCGGAGATGAAAGGGGCTATGGTACAGCCTTGCACAGCGTGGAGATAAAAAGGCTGTGCATGGTAACAATGGCTGCGCTGTGGAAATGGAAGTCTGAAGGCGAAGGCGGCGCTAGCCCTGGTAACATACTTGTATCGTAAAGGGGTTTCCCTGCCAAGGGTTAGCTATGGTTTAGCAGGTGAAACGTACTAGGGTTGGGTTGTCCGTGGTTAAGTCTAGGTTGCAGAAAATGGTCCGTAACACCACCCCCTCTCTATGTGTCAGACTCAGGATGACGGCGGGGTAATGCACACCAAGTGGGGTCCTCGGGGTAGGGATTGAACTGGCAGGGGGTGGGGAGGAAGGCATGACGGAGTTTTAGGTGTGGGTTTCTTTCGTGGAATTCCTCTAGGGCCTCCCTGGCATTAGTGAGGTTTCGCTTGGGTTCCCACGTATGCTCTGATTTGTCGTATCCTGTCCAGTGCACGAGGTACTCCCATCCTTTCCCTTTTGGGCGGGCATTGACGGTATAGTCCACCTCGTATTCCTCTTCCCGATCTTCTGTGACGTGGACCAGTCCGGGGTCCCTGACTGGCTGGCCTTCGAGGCGCTCCCTGTAGGGTTTAATGCGTGAGATGTTTACTACCAGGTGAATTCGGATGTCCGCAAGTAGGTGGAGTTCCACTGTGTTTGGTCCTTTCATTCCCTTTACTGTGAATGGTCCCAGCCACTTTTCCGAGAGTTTTCGCGATTTGCGGGTGACGCAGAGGTTATCGGTGGCGAGTAGTACGAGGTCGCCTGGTTTGTACTCTGGCGTGAGGATTCGCAAGTTCTCTGCGGTTCTTTTCATTTTCTTGGTGGTGGCTTCTAGGTTTATCCGGGTCTCCTGTAGCGTAGTTTCTATTTTGGACACAAGCTGGTCCGCTGCGGGAGCTTTGGAGGTTCCGGGTTCCATTCCGATTTGGGGTTGGTAGGTGCATGTGATTTGGAAGGGGGAGCGCTTGGTTGTCACAGAGGTGTGGTTGTTATGCACGAATTGCGTAATTGAGAGCCATTCGGACCAGTCCTTCTGTCGTTCACAGCAGAAGGTTCAGAGGTATTGGAGGAGGTCGTGGTTCATGCGTTCCGTCTGTCTGTCAGTTTGAGGGTGGTGTGCCATGGAGAGTTTGGGGGTGATCTGAAGACGGGTGCACAGATCCCTCATTACCTGTGATGCGAACTAAGGGCTGCGATCAGAGACTATGGTGTGGGGGGTGCCGTGGTTTTTCCATACGTGGTGCAGGAAGAGTTTCGCCGTGCCGAGTGCCGTAATGTCTTTGGTGGTGGGAATGAATTCCGCTTCCTTCGAGAATCGGTCCACGACGACTAGAACAGAGTCGTGGTTATTGGATGTGGGGAGGTCTATGATGAAGTCCGCGGAGACATCTGTCCACGGGCCTTCTGTGATCTCAAGGGGTTGGAGTTTCCCGGCGGGGGGTTGGTTACCGGTTTTCATCTTCTGGCACATGTGGCAGCGTGAGACATACTCTTCCACTTGTTTCTTGGCCCCCGGCCACCAGTAGTTCCGTTGGATCAAGTCGAGAGTCTTTTCCCTGCCTGGGTGTCCTGCCGTGGGGGTGTCGTGGTGTGCAGTGATCACTGCCATCTGGAGGTTTTCATCATCTGGGGTAAAGATTCTTCCTTCCCTCTCGAACACTCTGTCTTCTGTTATCCCGAAGCCTCTGTCTTCTACGTCGGCGATCTGGGATTCCTGCATCTTCATTGTTTCCATGTGGATCCTATCCCGGATCACATCTCCATCCAATTCTACCTTTGTGGTTTGGGTACTCATTTTCCCCGGTTCCATGAGCGTCTGCTGCCAATTGTCATTTTCGATTCCCTCGGCGTGGTCTTCCCATCATGACAGTGCATCTACCTTGCCCATAGTGGCGCCTGGCTTGTGTACCCATTTGTAGTCGAATTGGGATAAGTACTGGGCCCATCAGGCCTGTCGGCGGTTTAGATCTTGTTTCTGCATGAACCACTGTAGGTTCTGGTGGTCGTTCCAGATCTCAAACTGGTGCCGGGCCCCTTCGAGGTAGTGGTGCCATTGTTCTAGCACGCGGATCACGCTGAGCATTTCCTTATTGAACACCTGATAGTTTCGTTCAGTGTCGTTGAAGGAGTGGGAATAGAATGCGACCGGGTGCCACTTCTCGTTTACTTTGGCTGATAGCACAGCTCCTGTGGCAAAGTCCGACGCGTCGGTCTCAAGGCAGAGTTCCGAGTCTAGGTCCGGTGTGACCAAGATCGGGGCTGTGGTGAATTTGTATTTGAGGCCGTCGAAGGCCTTCTGCTGGGTTTCTCCCCATGTGAACAGGACATCCTTCTTGGTTAGGTCGTTAAGGGGCCGGGTGATTGCTGCGTAATCTTTGATAAAGTGGTGATAGAAGTTGGTGAGGCCGAGGAAACTCCTTACTCCACGGAGGTTCTTCGGCCGGGGCCAGTCCAGGATTGCTTCTACCTTCTCCTTTTCCATCTTTATCCCATTCTCGCTTACGATCATTCCTAGGAACTCGACTTCTTTTGCCGAGAACGTGCACTTCTCTGGTTTCACGAAGAGGTCGTTTTCTTCCAGCCTCCGTAGGACTTCTTTCACAATCCATTCGTGTTCTTCGGCGTCGTCGGACTTGGTGAAGATTAGAAGGTCATCGATATAGACCACCACTACCCCCTCCATATCTCCGAAGATGTCGTTCATCATGGACTGAAACATTGAGGGGGAGTTCATTAGCCCGAAGAACATGACCACTGGCTTGAACGAGCTATTACGAATCCTTTCGCTTGGTGCCCCACTCCTTCTAGCGACCGTCTGGAGGGTGCAGCTAGACTTCAAGAGGAGAGACGATCCTCTTTTCTCGAGACCTACTTCAACGTCCGATGGTCCCCCCAACCTATGAGTATTCCTGCTCCGTCTTCACCTTCCCAATATCATCTCCCAGCCGAACTTCGCGACCTCGTCGGGGACCCCTCCCACGCTACGTGGCACGACGTCTTGGACTTCGACAACGCATACCCCGCGAGGAAGTCACCTTCTCCTTAAGGACCGTTCCCCTTTCCATTCTCGTTTCCCCTTTGCCCCGTCTTACTCAGTCGCCTTCCTCTTGTAGTATGCCCTATGCCCTCGCCTTCTTTCTCTGGACTCGCCTTCCCTCCTCGTTAACTTCTCCTTATAGTTAACTCGTTTTCCCCAGACACATAAATACCCCGAGCTCTGTACTTGTACCCTAGTTAGATCTACGCTTAACACGCCTAGAGTTTAACTCACAGCCGCTGCAGTAGTTCACTCAGCGAGACCCGGACTTCTACGAGATGTCACTACGCTCTTGAGGTAGTGCTCGACAGTTGGACTTTACGCGTAGCATAACAAAAGATCTAACTCGTCCCTGCTGCCCCTGCTTTCGCAGCAGAAGGGCGAGACCAGTTCAAGACGGCTGATCGCGATCAGTACCGAAGCTACCGACCTCCCGATTCGTCAGAAGACGAGGAGGAATGCCGCGAGGAAGAGCTTTCCCTCGAAACTAAATACGTCGAACCAACACCCCCGCCGTGAAGAGTGTCAGGAAGACCTCCGCCGCCGAACCTGCTCCTTCAACAGAGAAGACGAAGAGCGCCCACAACTACTTTGCCTGCCGCCCCTGTCCTGTCCCTGGAACCGCCGCCCATCTCCACCCCCTAGATTCAACCCCAGAGAAATCCCTTATCCGCCGCCACCTCGACCACCCACACCCCCCAGACCATCACCAGAGCGCCATCCCCACCCCTCCATTTCATCTCCACACAGCACGCCATCCAACAAGCCTTTGACGCTCTCGACGTTGTCGATCAAGCAGCTCAACAAGCCTCTACCCCCTCATCCATGAACCAACCAGGACAGCAACCCCAGCAGCAATTGCCAGTGGCCCCTGTGGCGCCGGCTGCACCACGAACCAGTGAATTGAAAGCCGGCCTGCCCGTCGACTTCAATGGAAAGCCAGAAGGCGCCCAGAGGTGGCTACTCGCCATGAAGGCCTACTTCTTTATGAATCCAGGAGTATACAACAACGACGAGATAATGATCCTCACCTGCCCAAACAAGATGGCTGAAGGCCGCGCAGCCTCGTTCGCCGAGACCTGGTACCCAAAGGTGCAGGGAGCCACTTGGGCCAATTTCGAGGCCGCCTTCACCAGTTTGTTCATTCCTGCGGGACTACAGGAGAAAGCTAGGAACCAACTCTATCAGATGAAACAGAGTGATTACCCCGACCCCACCAAGCGAATACTCCCTCCTTACCAGAAACGAGGAAACTTCGATGACTTCGTCGCCGCCTTCGAAATCGCGGCAGGGCGAAGCAAACTGGACGTCGGATTTGATGACATCCTCATTGACGTCTTAAACAGGGGAGTGTCCCCTCAATTGGCCAACATGATGGTCACGATCAACCCCTGACCGGCTACGTGGCAAGAGTGGATCGAAAAAGCTCGTGCTTTCGAACAGAATTACATCAGAGTACGACAACTACGATCGCGCCCACAATATCTACCCTTGGGAAGGAACCCTACCCGTAACGGACGATCCACCGACCCAAACGCCATGGACGTCGACGTCGCCAGGCTGTCCCCTGCCCAACGCGCTGAGCACATGAAAAGCAATAAATGTTTCGTCTGTCACCAAGTCGGATGCCGATCCTCCAACCATCGCACTGGACAGAGGCTGGGAACCTCGAGTAAACCCCCGCAGAAAATAAGGAAAACAGACACTGCCGAGATCGACGAATACGTCGAATCACTTCCCTTCACCAAGGACGAGGTCCTCAGGACCATGAAGATGGCATTCGGAGGGACGGCCGAAGAAGAATCGGTCAACCGCGCGGACACCTCCGTCGATGACAAGGGTTTTGGATGGGGAGGGCTTTAGCTATGTCAAGCTCTCCTTCCTCTGTACTTGTATCCAGCTGTACTACTAAAGCAATCAAAGTCCCTGTAACTCTGGAACAAGACGGAAAAATCGTAGAAACCCTAGCCCTGGTTGACAGCGGCACAACTTCCTCGTTCGTAAACAAGGAGCTGGTAGTAAAGAACGGATGGAGGACGAAACGACTTCCTGCCCCCCTCCTTGCCAAAAATGTAGACAGAACCCTCAACCTGGCAGGGATGGTCAGACAAACGGTAGACCTTCAACTGTTCATCGACGACCACCAGGAGACCATAACCTGCTATGTCATCGCGTGCGGAAAGGACCCGCTGATACTGGGAATGGACTGGCTGAGGAAACGAAATCCCACCATTGACTGGGCAAACCAACGATTGGAACTTCCCCAAGACCCCACTACCCTCCGTGGTAGGCAATCCTACGTCGCCCACTTTCTCGGAAAGAACCCCGACGGCTATATCACGGAAGCCTTAAGAAAAACCACCATCTCCACCACCCTCGTGCAGTCCGTCCAGACCAAACAAGTCCTACTCCCGGCCGAGTATGCGGAATTCAAAGACGTCTTCGACGACCCTCCTTTAGGGACACTACCACCGGAACGACCCTACGATCACGAGATCGTCACTGCTGAAACCTTTAAACCCCGTGTCGCCAAAGCCTATTAACTTAACCCTAAGGAGCTTGAGGCTTGCAAGGCCTTTATCGACGAGCACTTGGCGGCGGGACGAATTGTACCCTCCAAATCCCCTCAAGCGTCCCCCTTTTTCTTTGTAGGAAAGAAAGACGGCACCCTGCGACCATGCCAGGACTACCGATATCTGAACGAGCATACTGTGAAAAACGCCTACCCGCTCCCTCTCATCTCTGAGTTGGTGGACAAATTAAAGGACTCGTCGATCTTCACTAAATTCGACGTCCGATGGGGATACAACAATGTGCGCATCAAACCTGAGGATCGGTGGAAAGCCGCTTTTATCACTCCATTCGGATTGTTCAAACCCACTGTAATGTTTTTCGGCTTGTGTAATTCTCCCCCGACGTTCCAACGACTCATGGATGACATCTTTCGAGATTACACAGCAGAAGGATGGCTCATCATTTACATGGACGACATCCTCATCCACTCCGCCGACCTGACCACCCACCGGGAACGCACGCAAAAGGTCCTCCGACGCCTGCGCGAGCATGCCTTATACCTGAAACTCAACAAATCCACCTTCGATGCCGCAATCGTTGAATATCTTGGACTGGTCGTAAAACCGGGAGCGGTCACCTTGGACCCCACTAAGCTCGACGCCATCAGGACTTGGGAACCACCAACCACGGTCAAAGCGGTTCGCTCGTTTCTAGGATTTTGTAACTTCTATAGGAAATTCATCGCCGGCTTCTCGGACCTGGCCAAGCCCCTGACCGACCTAACAAAGAAATCATCCAAGTGGGAGTGGCTTCCACCACACGAGGCAGCGTTTCGCACACTTCAGAAACAATTCCTCTCCTCACCGGTTCTGCGACTTCCGGACTCCACCAGACCGTTCTGGGTCATGACCGATGCGTCCCTTTTCGCCTGTGGGGCAGTGTTGATGCAAAAAGATGGTAACGGGGACCTACACCCGTGCGCCTACTTCTCCAGAACGTTCTCCCCGGAAGAACGCAACTATGACATCTATGATTGCGAGTTGCTGGCAGTCATTCGGGCTTTGGAGGAATGGCGCCATCACCTGTCCGGAACTGAGCATGTGGTCACTATTCTCACCGATCACAAAAACCTTGCATACTTCAAGAAACCTCAGAACCTCTCTCAACGGCAAGCACGGTGGATGCTGTACCTGATGGATTTTGACCTGGAATTCCACCATCTGCCTGGTTCCCAAATGGGTCCCGCTGACGCCCTTTCCCGCCTATCCTCCCCAGACACGTCCAATGACAACGACCAGGTCACCCTGTTCACCCCGGTCACGAAGGTTCGCGCGATAGACATGGGACTCCGCAACCTAATAAAACTCTCCACGCCTTCGGACCCCTTCGCCGAACGACAGCTCCGGGAGATCACCTCCACTTACCCTATCAACCGCACCACCCCCTCTGACTGGTCCTGGAAGGACAACCTGTTATACTTCCGCCATAAACTCTATGTTCCCGAGCCGGCCCGCGCGAAGCTTGTGCGGGAAACGCATGAACACCCCGCCCACGGCCACCCGGGCCAATTCCGCCTCCTTCACCTACTACAGCAGGACTACTGGTGGCCTGGCATGGCCGCACTCGTCCGACGGGTCACTCAAGGCTGTGCAGTTTGCCAGCAGAACAAGATCAATACTCACCCGACCCGACCCCCGCTTTCTCCCATCCCCTCCACCGCCACCCGCCCCTTCCGACAAATCTCCATGGATTTTGTCACATCCCTACCCCCGGTGGATGGCAACGATGCTATTCTGGTCGTGGTGGACCACGGCCTCACAAAGGGGGCTATTTTCATCCCAACCTCTTCCTCCGCCGACGCCGAAACTGTCGCCAAACTTTTCTTTGAAAGAGTCTTCCCTAGATTCGGACTACACGACAAAGTAATCTCCGACCGCGGACCGCAATTCAACTCCGCCTTTTCCTACGAACTCGCCCGCCTTCTCCACTATGACATCGCCCTCTCCACCGCCTACCACCCTCAGACCAATGGAGAAACAGAACGTGTCAACCAGGAACTCGGAACTTATCTTCGGATTTTCGCACAAGGAAACCTCATGAGCTGGCCCACACTTTTGCCCATGGCGGAATTCACGCATAACTCCTCTGTCCATTCGGTGACTAAGAAATCCCCCTTCTCTCTCATGATGGGCTACGAACCCCGAGCCTATCCCCAAATGGGAAAGTCCTTTGCACCCGCTGTCGAAAAAAGGGCGGAGTTACTCGAAGAAGCGCGAACGGAAGCTCTACACGCCCATCAGATCGCACAGAAGGCAATGCTAACTAACCGAACTCCCACGTTTAAACCGTGGACAGTTGGAGACCGAGTATGGCTAGACAACAAAAACCTCCACCTCCGTTACCCTTTCAAGAAACTGGCACCCCGACGAGAAGGGCCATTTGAAATCGAACGTGTAATCTCCCCCCTGGTTTATCGGCTGAAACTACCCCTGACCTGGAAGATTCATCCAAACTTCCACGCCACTTTCTTATCACCCTACGTCACGACTGCGGAACACGGCCCCAACTTTACTAATCCCCCCCCTGAATTGATTGCCGACGAGGAACATTACGAAGTCGAAGCCATCCTTAGTCATCGTGGGAATCCTGCTCGCCGGGAATTCCTCATCAAGTGGAAAGGTTACTCTCCTGCCGAAAATACCTGGGAACCGGAACGGAACTTAGGGAACGCCGGACGCCTGCTTTCCGCATATAAGGCAGCCAAGTCATCCGCCTTCCTCTCAGGGAAAAAGAAACCCAGTCGACGAACCACCCGCAACTAACACGGTAGACTACCACCACCCACCACCATTTCCATCACCATATCCATAGATGCCGTAGTCACTAGCGTAGCCCGCCTCATTTCCCTTTTCCTCCTCCTCGGTACCACCATCACCCTCCTCCGCTTTGTAAACGGACGGGGGACCTTCCGTTTCGCCTTTGGGGCGACCACCACCACCCCCTCTTCCTCCGTCACCCAGTACAACGGGGACCAGCAGTTCCGGACAGAGAGATCCCAGACAAGCTCTCGCAGGCTGTGGTACTGGGAAGTATCCTTTTCGGACAGGGGTCTGGCCCTGTCCTCCCATGCCACCACCACAGATGACGGGTGGAATACTTAATAATCCCGACAAATACAATCTTTCTTTAAAAACCCAAAAGAAAACGAAAGTGCGAAGCACGACGGATGCGCACGACCTCCATCCTCCAATACCTCGCTGCCCTCACTGCCCTCCAACTCTTCTGCCACACACTATGCCCGGAGAGATCCCCCTTCGCCTCGAAACGTTCCCCATTCATCACCGACGAGAGTTCCTCCTCGGACTCCTTCATGATCCTATAACCCGAAATGCCATAAGTGAGACCAGAAGCTACTTTCACAACGCCCCCCTGCAACACGCTATCTCCCTCTGGAGGGAACATGACCATATGCGTTCTTCTTCCCTCAGAGTCATCCGCTCTCTCTCCTTTGCCGTCCAAGGGGTAACTGAAGACCCTGACGTGGACCACTTACTAAACGCGATTGGGCGCCACCGCAATCTTGTATTCGACTATTTAGTCGCCACTGATCTTGAAGAGGCCGTCGGACAGGTTCCTTACGCCCTCATCTACCCTGCCCTTCGACATCGCCTTCGACTCTTTTCCCTTGCCGAGCGTCAATTATACGCCTCCTTCCCCACCAACGATGAACTCGACCTCTCCTATCGCGACTACCCCAACCCCCCCTCCGTCCCCGCCTCGGGGGCCGCCTCGCCTGACACCTCTGAACCCCCTTCGTCCCCCTCCCCCCGACGCCTTCCTCTGGCAGACCGACTCTCCACCCCGCCGCCT
>JBBPKP010000201.1:0-16421 GCA_038089335.1 Boletellus aff. obscurococcineus | reverse complement strand
ATGGCACAATGAAGGAAGGGCAAACCACCGATGTGGAAGGCAGGAACAAAGGTCTGGCTCGACGCCTCCAACCTAAAGATGACTCACTCATTCCCCAAACTGGCTCCTTGTCGTCTCAGTCCCTTTGAGATTGAGAAGGTGCTATCCCCCCTCACGTACAAACTACGACTCCCCTTCTCCTGGAAGATCCACCTGAATTTCCACGCCTCCTTACTCTATCCTTACACGGAAACTGACGAACATGGTCCCAATTTTCTCCGGCCTCCTCCCGATGTGGTAAACAATGAAGAAGTCTACGAAGTCGAAGGCATCTTAGCTCATCGCGGCTCACCCACCTGATGAGAATACCTCATCAAATGGCAGGGATATCCTTCCTCTGAGAATACGTGGGAACCAGAACAGAACTTAACTGGCTCCTCAACCCTCCTTCGACTATATAAATCCTCCCAACCACAGCATTTCCCCATCCAACGATCCATTGTCTACTCACCCCCGTCACCCACCTACCCACCCATCCACCATGTCCTCCGTCTCCATCACCTTCACTGCCCCCACCCTCATCATCCTATTCACCACACTGGCAACGCTATACTTAGCGTACCACCTAGTAGGGCTATTCATGGAGAGACATGTAATAAGGGTAGTGTACAGCGTGACGGAGAGGACGGCAGGAACGGTGGAGCAAACCCGGTTCCAAGACGGACACATCAACCGTGTCCAGACAACCAGGGGAGGAAAGTCGAAGGCCTGGTGCTGGGAGATCAACCTCTCCCCAAACGGGCCATGGGAACATAACAATTACATAAACCCGATCCCAGCCCAGGCCGGAGGAGGAGATGCTTGGGGAAACCAGGATTAGAAGGAAAAATAAATGCTGTGTTAACCCATTTAAAACGACTGATGACACCCATTCCCCCGACATGGATCTCCCAACGGTCACCGAAACTGTCGTCTACAACTTCGAACTTACCCCCGGAAACCACTACTGGAGCCCTAGACCACGGGTCCGCGAAGATTCCTGCTCCATCCCCAAAGGAACCCACGACATCGCAGGATATCCTGCTCACCTCAAACAATTTTGGGAGCGAATCGAACTTGACCAAGAGTGTGACACCACCACCAAATGCCTCCCCCCTACTGGAGCAGAGAACGCTGGAATCGGCGAACCCCTCTCCACTGCCAATACTACATAAGAACTCCCTGGATTGACAATGTATTCGGTTTCTTCAAAGACTCCCCCGTTCTCATCCGCCAGCGAGTACCCCCTTCTCTCAACGCCTTAGTTGACCCCATTCCCCCATTTCCCATTCCCAGACACGTACAACTCTCGTGGAACGCCCAGTGGGTGTTGCAAATCCTCTCTTTCCTATGGAACGCCCCACCTAGTCAACCCCTGGTCATCACACGCGACCTCTTAGTGTGGGTCCCATCTCCGTTATATCATCTATTAATCACCATGAACCTCCCCTCCCAACGAAACCCCATCCCCCTATGACTGGAATCCTTCCCTCCTTTCCATAAATGAGAATTTATCTTTGACATCATTTCTTCCCCCACCCTCCTTGCTCATATCCTCTTCCTATCCGTGGTCACCGAACATAGAATCACCTGACAAGCCATTGATCTGGCTGTCGCCCACCTTGACCTTACCTGACTCATCCTAGCCGTTGCCGACCACCCTGATCGATGGGACACCATTGCCAATGATGACGGATTCGAGCGGACCCTCGAATGGGTCACCTCGGGAAGGGAGGTCACCTTCTATGGGCTCCTTTCTGTTGGCATCGTCGATATCATCAACGAACTGCCCTATAACCTATTGTATCCTCTCTTCCATTACCGACTCGCCCTCTTTACTCCCCGAGAACGAGCCCGTTACCTGCATTTCCCCGACCCCGCTCCCCCTGCCCTCTCGACATCACCAGACATTCCCCTCACCATGCCTCCTCTTCAACGCAATCCACCTTCGCTGCTCCAACACCCCTTCTCCTGATTGGAGAGGCCACTCCCCCGAATCCCTCCTGACCACCCGTTGGCACGTGAAGCTAGAAACTCCCCCCTTTGTGGAGGATGTAATGAACCCCTGTCCCCCTCCCATAGATGCCCTGACAAGCTGGACCTGGACCCCCTCCCCTGTCTTGAGTGCTCTTCCCCTGCTCACTCCCACACCGCCTGTCCCAAATATGCCTGTCCTAACTGCCAACTCCCCCGCCCCATGCATCCCCAGCACGAATGTCCAGAGTTGGTGTGCCCTCACTGCTACGGGTGGGGACATACTAGCCGAAACTGTACCTTTCCCCGACATTATTCCCCACCCCACCCCGGACCTTTCTGTGACCGGTGTTACTTACCAGGGCATACTGGAGTCCGATGCACTCAGTGACTTTTTGTGGTGCCCCGACCCTCCCCTCTCCATCCCCGTCCCCGCTCTCAGCCTGAGTCCTCCGACGATGACTCCTCCCAACATTCTCCTACACCCCCACCCTCACCCGTGGCTGGCCCCTCCCGCGTGGCTAGATCCCCCTCCCCTTCTGGACACTCCCCTGCCCGCCCCCCTTTTGTTGATGAATGAGTGGCCTTGGGAGCTTGAATCGGTGTTTCAAGCCTGGCAGGGGGGTAATGTTACATTTTCTTCTCTTCCTCCTCTCAACCCATCTCTCCCACCCATGTACTATCACCCGGTGGACGCCCACCAAGGTCTCCTTGTCTCCCCCCTCCTTTACGGACGCCGTGCCTCCCTCATTTCCCATCCGCCACCCTAGACCCATTGTTCCCTTTTTGCGGTAGCGATTGTCTTCCTCTTACGGACTACATCTTCACTCTCCTAATCTGGTAGCCATTGTCTTCCCAGATCGTCCCCCTAGTCACTTCCTCCAATAAATACCCATTGTAGCCGACATGTACTCCTTAGCTAGATCTATGTTTAACCACGTAACTCTTCTCACTCCGAGTGTGCTAGTATCACTTGAGACCCAGGACTTCTATCAGACTTCGTGTCGCTGCTGAAGGACACGCTCGACAGCGAGATCATTTATGTCGACATAACAGGACCTTTTACTATCACTCAGGTGCTATCTCCCTTATCATATAAACTCCATCTCCCAGGTACCTGGCATATCCACCCCATGTTCCATGCTTCACTCTTATCACCCTATCGCAAAAATGACGTCCATGGAAAGAACTTTCCCACCCCACCCCTGGACCTTGTTAACAGTGAAGAAGAATATGAAGTCGAAGCCATATTACCACACCACAGACCTCTGCAATATTGCTCTTTCCTTGTTTGGTAGAAGGGATACTCGGCCAAAGAAAACTCTTGAGAACCCAAGCAGAACTTAAAGAATGCCAAATCCACCCTCCTCACATATAAAAAGCTCCACCCAAACGTCTTCTCCCTCTGACCCTCCCCCACAAACAAACCACCTCCATAAATAAATGATATGTCTTCCTTTTCCTCCTCCCCATTTTGCCCCGCTTTGACTCTTTTCACAGAAACCTCTTCCACCCTAGATACTACTAGCATCTCCCCTACCTTAGCCTCCCCTGGCTGGGACACTAACACTACTCAAGAACCCCCTACCCTGCTACCTGAACCCAAACCAGTCCTTTCCATAGATCTCCCCCCTCTTGCCCACTGCCTCCACAAATCCTTCCCCTTCCCTGATGAGCTTGATCTGCTAATGACTTGGGTCACCGACCCATGGATGACTACCCCCGTTGAAGCCCACCTCGACATAGGCTCTTCTTTCCATGCCCTCTACTGGGTCCTCCTTCAACATGAATGGCTTCGAACCCTTGCTAAAATGGGCTGACTTCTTCTGAAGCAACTACTAAACCCTAAACCCTTGAGGCTTGGGCTCAAGCACTCTATCTCTACTAATACTGGTAGCTGGGATGGTACAAAGCCTTACCAGTAAGGCTAGGGAGTAAGTAGACCCTAGTGCTCACTATCCAGAGGCTGTTGTGGGAAGGAACAAGTGACTTTTACTGGAGGGCGTCCAGCAAAGAGGTCTGGGTTTATATACTATTCTAATGTTTGTACATGTTGTGGTAGAATTACTATATAGGGAAGTCATGTGACTAGGGTCTAGGGTATGGTACCATATCACACCATTATAATGTCAGATGGTGCAATGTGGGCTGACTAAATAATGACTAAAATACAAGGTAATTAGTAATATCTTTGTAAGCTTATGATGTCATAATGATGTTATAGGCTGGCCTGGACTATGATGTTATTGTAGGTCATTGGAGACTAACTGTCTCTTATCTTGATAGATCATTACTGTGAATGTGATTGGTTGGAGATTAGATAAGATAAGGTGAAAATGTAAATAAGTGCAAAGTGAAATGTGAGAGAATGATGTCATAGGGGTCCTTTGTGGGAAAGTTACATTAGGTATGGGAAAGTCACATGACCTATTATATGACCATGGGAAAATAAATAAAAGTGATACTGTTAGGATAAGAAGAATGTGGAGAAAAAGAATATAATATTTGTTTTGTAACATCTCCCCTCTGACTCTTACACCCTCACTATGGTGCAGCTCTCCCAAGCCATCTATTATGAGATGGCTGGTGCCCTAGGCATTCTCACCCATCAACTCGCCTTCCCCAAATTCCTCGAGGATGTTAAACGCTACATTCGTGAGCTGGCCAAACACCAAGGCCACTGAGTAACCATCCTTGCCCTCCGCCAACCTGCCACCCCATCCACCACCTCTTCCCCCCTTGACTCTGAAGAAGTGGCCTCCATCGAGCAAACTGAAGCTTGGTGGACCAGCACCCACAGAAGTACTCCCCTCCCTCACAACCACCCCCAATATTCAGAAGCCTGTTACCACTGTCACCACCTGGGACATTGTTGCCCTTCCTGCCCATTCTATCAATGCCCATTCTGTCACACATGGGAACCTGGTCACCCCCAATACTGCTGCCCAAGTAACTGTCCTCGCAGTCATTCTCCCCCCTCGTCCTCATCCTCCTCATCATCTCCCACCTCCCCTCAAAGGTCTCGTCCCATTTGCGGATTCTGCCCTCTTGCATCACGCATCACCACCGACCCCCATCATAGTCACTGGGTCCCTTTCCCTCCTTGTACCCCCTCCCCATGGGACTATGATGACCCCTACTCTGCTGATGCCTATGGCAACATCACTGGTTCCCCCAGAAGGTACACGGATTAAAAGGGTCTCGACCATAACCGGGGGGTAATGTTACATTTCTTTCTTTCTCTCACTATGTTTCCTATTCCTCTATTGTATTCTTCCTTATTTGGCAATGCTCTTGACCCCTTCCCTTTAGTCATTGCCTCATAGTCAGTATGTGCTGCCATTGCATAGATACTCATAGCCTTACAGTCAGTGTGCGCTGCCCTCACACAGCTACTTATAGCTCTGTAGTCATCACTCACAGCTTTGCATAGCTTTTTCCCTTCTTTGTCACTCATCAGGCTGTGCTCTTGCTTAGTCATACAGTAGCTCCCTCTATATATAAACCCAGAGCTTGCTCCTGTATTCCCTAGCTTAGTTTTCCCTGACAATACCATTGTCACCACTCCTCTCCTCTGCTAAGCCACTTCTCTGTCTGTCATATCCCTGTCCTCACCACAGTCCAACTCCAGTGCTCTGCACCAACTCTGCCCATCACCTCCACCATTCCTCCCTCCAACTCCGCAACTCCAGCAGCTCCGTTTCCTTTCCTTTCCCAGACACTCTTGCTGTGCATCTATTCTTATTTAGTTCCACTTATTTAGTTGTTTCTGACCTGGTGCGCAGCTCTGGACATGTTCCTTCTCTGTCCTGTCTTACTAATCCATCTCTCCATACTCTTCCATTTTACCTTAGAAATCCATAGTACTCTATCACTAATCCTTTCACCAACTCCATAGAATAATCTAGAGTACTCCGTACAATTCCAACTCTGTAGTATAAATACTGTAGAACTCCATCCTGTAGTCTTTAGTTTGGTTATTAAATAAGTCACCTTCTGACAACTCTGACCCCTCCACTCTTCTCTCTGCTTTCTCCTCCTTCAACCTCTGACCTCCGACTCCAAGGACAGTGAGTACAAGGGTGTGACACATAAGTCCTGCACCAAGTCCTTGCCCCCTCTGACCCTTCCACCTTTCTCCATCCCAGACTTTGTTGGAGTTGAATCTGGAGGAACTGGACTTAACACCATCCCACTCCCTCCACCAAGGGAGAGTCTTTGTTAATGCCTAGCATCCTTCACCCCTACTCTAAGGGGAGTATCCTCTCTAGTCCAGCCTAACTCTAGGCCCTCTCTTTGTCACCACTAGTCCACTTAGTCTCTCCTCAGGGCTATGCTCGTCTCTATCTGAGCCAAGTGTAACAGGTACCAGTATATGGCATGATGGTATTTATGGGATTTAGGGAAACACACAGACCAAGCTATGTGGACTATGGAAAGAGAAGGCAGCATCCATAAGTGGAAAGCAAGTGAGAAGGCTGACTACAGGTGGGGTATATAGGCAGAAGGCAAGTGAGAAGGCTAACTACAGGTGGGGCATATAGAGGGAAGGTGGACAACATCCAGTTAGGAAGGCCAGTGGGTATTCAGGTAGACGTTGTCGAAGTCTAGAACATCATGCCATGTGGGACAGTACTCTGTAAGGTTTATGTCAGCAAAGTCAGAGAAAGGGGGAGTGGACAGAAGAGAAGAGGGTACCTAGAGTTTGGAGGTGACAGAAGGCAGTAAATAAAAGGTGCTCATTGGGGACAGGTCCCATCAAACATTGAAGTACTATTCAAGGAATTTGTAACAGCTAACTTCAGAAAAGCATGGGTGGAGTGTAGGTTTCATGTGTCTAGCTAAGCTTTCATTCCCACCTTCTAGTTCAGGTTTTTCCCTCAGGAGCATTCCCTTATTGCTTGCTGAGCTAAGCAATATGCTGCCAGGGCTTCTCCCCATGCTTTTTCCAAAAGAGAGAGGCATTCTGTGAGTGCTGGGAGGAAGGTTTTTCCCAATGTGGGATAAGCTCAGGGTTTGTAGCCCATTATGAGAGAAAATGGGGTCTTCTTTGTTACAGAATGGGTAAGCACATTATAAGAGAATTCCACCATGGGAAGTGGGTCAGGCCAGGTTATGTGGTTTGCTTGGCAGAATAATTTCAAATAGGTGCCCACTTCTTGGTTGACTTGTTCAGTTTCCCCATCAGTTTGAGGATGATAGGCAGTGGAGAGTGTAACATTGTAGTCTAACAGTCATGCAAGCTCTCTCATGAAGGCAGAAGAAAACTGCAGGCCACAGTCAGAGATGACTTTGTCATGGAGGCTGAATCAGGGAAAGATGTGGGAAAAGAACAATCTGGCTACTATTTCAGCATCAGCAGTCATATTAGTGGGGATAAGAATCACCCCCTTCATAAGCCCATGGTTGACTATAACCAAAATAGCATCATGGCCAGTGACAGGGGGGAGTCACACAGTGAAATCCATGGAGATTTTCTGGAAAGGGCATGTGGCATTGGACAAGATGGAGTTCACCACAGGCACAGTTGGATGGGTCAGAACTTTGTTTTGCTAACATGCAGCACAGCCAGTAACAAAATTTCATATAAAGGTAGCCATGCCAGGCCACCAATAATCTTGTTGTAATGGGGACAGTAGACAGAAGTTCCCAGCATGAGTGCCAGCAGAGGACTCATGGACAGATTTGACTAGGACAGCCTGAGAGTCAGGGGGGATATACAGCCAGTCCTGATAATAGAGGAGGTCAGCATCATATTGCCAATTGCATTTATTGGCAAACAGGTGGGCTGGGAAGGGAGCAGAGAGAGCATTGAGGGTAGTGGCAATAAAGTCATCAGTTTGAGAGGAATGTGCAATGTGATCCCAAAGGGCAAGATCAATTATGCAGATCATAGCTGCAGGGGTCAGAAGGACAAGGTCAGAGTTATCTGCTAAGGTATCTGGCAAGGTGAGGTGGGAGAGGGCATCTGCTGGTCCCATCACCAAGCCAGGGAGATGGTGGAAGATAAGATCAAAGTCCATAAGGAAGAGCATCCACCAAGACTGTTAGCAAGATAGTTGGTGAGGAGATTTGAAGTAGCTAAGGTTCTTATAATCGATGAGAATGGTGACCAGGTGGGCCATGCCCATCAGATGATGTTGCCATTCCTCCAAGGCACAGATCACAGCAAGCAGTTCTTGATCATAAATATCATAATTGTGCTCCTCTAGGGAGAACATCTTGGAGAAGTACATGCAAGGGTGAAGATTGCTGTTGGCATCCTTCTGTATGAGTACAGCACCACAAGCACCCAGGAAAGCATTAGTCATCACCCAAAATGGGGCAGAGTTGTCCAGCAACTGGAGGACCAGCTTAGAACAGATACAATTGAAAAGCATAGAGAAAGCTGTTTTGTAGGCTGGAGACCAATCCCAGTGGGCCCCCTTGCATGTCAGTAAATTTAGAGGAAGAGCAATGTCAGAGAACCCAGCGATGAACTTCCTATAGAAATTGCAAAACCCCAAGAAGGAGCAGACATCCTTAACCATCCAAGGGGTGGTCCATTCATCAATTGTGGAGAGCTTTCCTAGGTCCAGGGTGATTTCCCCAGGGTGCAGGATGATTCCCAAGAACTCCACCTCAGTGACATCAAAGTGACACTTGGATGGTTTCAGATAGAAGTGGTGCTCAGTGTCATATCCTGCAACTCCTGTCCAACTCTGTCCAACTCTGCCCACACTTGTGCAACCCTGGCATTGCCTCAGTGATCCACAACCCCTAGACTCCAGAGTTAAACTCCGCTTTCCTTACTCCGCTCTATAGATCCGTTATCTTTCTGTTCCATGTGCTCACCACAAATATGTTCTGTCTTCTGCAGGCTCACTTAACAAGCGTTGCCTGGTGTGCATATGCTCTCTGATATTCTCTCTCTATCTCGAACATACAATACTGTTTGTCATTTAACTGCACATCCATAATCTGTTCTCCTATAACCCCTTTTGTCTTCCACCCTGTTGTTGCAAACAGCAACATTGCCCCATACTAATATCTAATTTTTCACCTTTTATCATTTTCACTGTTAACTTATAAAGGTCATGTGACAGGTCACATGACACATTATGTAATCACTTTTATATTTCACCTTTTCACCCCTTCACTATGTCACCCCTTCACCTCTTCATATATTCACATCTAGAACATTCTATACTATCAAGGCTAGATCTACTGTCTAGATGGACCTATTTCTTATCTACAATGTCATAGTCTGGACCACTGACATCATCATTCTAGACTCTTATCTATGATGTCACCATGACATCACACCCTATACCCATGCTGTGCATACCTATGCAACATGCACATCACACATGGTGATGCTTCTCTTTTCTTCTATTTCTCATTTATCTATTTGCAGTATTCATCTATCTATAAAGGGTATAGAAGGCTATGCAAGCACTGCAGGGCAGTACATGGCTATATCAGGTTGTCCCTTTCTATTACATTCTATTAACTTCTATTTCATATCTATTGTATAGCCATACCTTTACATAGGACACTGTTCCCACACCTGATATGGTAGTGTACAAATAGGGACAAACATGTAAAGCATATATAAAGGCTCAATGCAGCACCCCAAGAGCCTCAGTTGAGTTCTCTTGGAGGTTTCCCCCCATCAAGCAGTCTCTGGTTAGCTACTAGAGGGGACTCCTTGGGTTTACTACTCTCCCTGGCCTATGACTGGTAGAGCCTTGTACCCATAGAGGCTGGTGCACTTAGCTGGGCTACTAGTCCTCATTAGCATCACCCTCATAGGGTTGACTTTGGGGTTGTTTCACCTGTAGTATATAAACCCCTCTGTACTTTGTCACTTTCCTCAGTTGGAATATCAAATTAGATCAACTTCTCTGACCTCCACTTGAGTCTTTGACTCTCCTCTGACCCTCTGCTCAACTTCATTGCTAGTCAACATTAAGTCTTACCTCCAACCTCCACAAATCTGGGACACAGACTCTGGCAAGGGTGCAGTGCTCTGCTTCAAGTCGCTGAAGCCAAGTCCTAATCCACCTTGTATAACTCTGGAGTTAGCCAGAGTTAGACTGGAGTTGACCCAGTCTTAACACTCAGAGAGACAATGGAGAACTTTGCAGGTGCACTCAGAGTGGACAACAGGGTCACAAGAGTGGATTAGGATGTCATCCATATAAATAATCAGCCACCCTTCCACAATATAGTCTCAAAAGACATCATCCATTAAGGCCTGAAAGGTGGGGGGTGAATTGCATAGTCCAAAGAACATAACTGTGGGCTCAAAAAGTCCCAGAAGGGTTATGAAGGTGGCTTTCCAGCAGTCACTTGGTTTAATGCAAACATTATTATACCCCCAGCAGATGTCCATCTTAGAGAAGATGGTAGAGCCCTTGATTTTGTCCACCAGATCCAAGAGTAGGGGCAGCAGGTAGGCATTCTTGACTGTGAACAAGTTAACATAATGGTAATCTTGACAGGGTCAGAGTGAACCATCTTTCTTTACAACAAAGAAGAAGGGGGCAGCTTGAGGGGACTTTGAATGGATGATTTTTCCTGATGCCAGGTGCTCCCTGACAAACTTGTCACAGGCCAAGGTTTCTTTCAGGTTGAGGGGGTAGACCTTGGCTACTTTGGGTATGAACTGATCAGTGAGGATAATTTCATGGTCAAATTTGCATTCTGGTAGAAGGGTACCAGGAGGGGGTTCCTCAAAAACATGCCAGAACTCATGGCAAACAGAGGGGAGCATTCATTCCAGGGTCTGCATTTGCTGTGCAATCACAGTTGCAATTGTGGTTTTCCAGACAGACAAGTCTGCATCCTCATTGTGGTTGAGGGTGAGATACCAAAGAAGATAATGCTGTTCATTGAAGTCCAGGAGGGGGGTGGGTCTGTGGTCCAGAACATGGAGTCACTGTGTAGACCAGTTAATTTGTGGGTTATGTATGCAGAGCCAGTCCATTTCTAAAATTACCAGATCTTTGGCTATATTGATTACAAAGAAATTTCACCACTCCCTGATTCCATTTGATTCCACAACAAGAGGGACAAAATAGCACATTAGACTGGCTTAATTCTGTGTGCCATCAACATTTTTGGCAATGAGGGGGTGTTGCAGCCAGTAGGGGATCCATCCTCCCTTTCATAAGGTGAAGTAGTTGATAAAGCTCTTGGTTGCCCTGCTGTCAACAAGGACAAGGGTGGTAATGGTGTCACAAAAACACTACACTTTGTGGACTTAGCCAAAAGTCACTGCACTTACCCCTATCTGGAACAAGGAACTCCAGACCATCTCTGATGGACTTACCCCATCTCCAGACTACAGATAGATCTACCACAGTCACTACAAGTATCACTTCTGCAACATGTTGCAGCTCTGCTACATGTTTCACAAACTCCAGCATTCAGATTACATCAGAGATCCTGGAGTTAGAGTGGAGGTTTTGAACTTGACACAGTTTGACTTTAGTTTCGCCAGAACATTGGTAGCTTATAGCACAATAATCTCATAGTCATAGTTTACTATTTATATAGGTAGCTATAGTGACAAAGCCTCAGCTTTGTCTATTTGTTGTATTGGTAGCCCTTATAGTGGTACCTTGCAATTAAGGCTAGCTCCTTGGTTTTACCTTGCCAGTACTCGTGTGGTGGTACTGCGAGTGTAGTCGCACCCAAGTGGTAAACCTCTGGTCAGCCCTAATAAGGTTGTTCCAGTAACAAACAGTTCATTTGCCAGGGTAACTGAGGATCAAAGGTATTTTCATAGATCAAGAGTCTTCTTGGGATACAATTAGAGTGGCAATCCATTTGGGAGGAGAAGATGTTATCCAGGTCTTTGCTGAAGGTGATGTCAAATACCTTTGCCAGTTCCTCCCTAGTGTATTTGGAGGAAGAGGCAAAGTGGCCGAGGGCATCTGTGCTAATGGTTCAGGCCTGAGTGGTGCCTTTGTGGCAGTCCTTGCAATGGTTAGCTGATTTACAGCCAGGCATCTTACAGACAAAGCAGAGGTTTTTGTGAAAACACTCTGCTCATTATTCAGGGGTTAGTCAGACTGCATTGACATCCATGGCATTGGGATCAGAGGTTCATTGGAAGGAGAAAGGTCCTGTTGGGAAGTAGCCTCAGTTTCTTTGCAGGTCATCAAGCCTGATGATGTTTTGTGTCTGGGTGATCCATGCCTTCCAGGTGATGGATTGTGGGTTAAGAATGGCCATCATCTTGGCCAGGCATTAGTGGACTCCTTTCCTTAGAATGTCCATCAGGACATCCTCATGTCCATCATCTAGTTTGCTTCTTGTGGCCATGATTTCAAAGGCTGCAACAAAGCAGTTGAAGTTTCCCTGTCATTTCCTAAAGGGGTTTCATTTGTTTGGATCAGGAAAGTCAGATTGTTTTATGTTATAAAGCTCATTTCAAGCTGTCTTCTATAGTCTGGCAGGTATGAATGAGGCTTCAAATGTGGTTTTAAACTGTTCAAATGTGCTGGTCTTTACTTTAGGGTACCAGGTTTCTGTGAAGATTGCACCTCGTCCCAAGTTCATCTTATCAAGACAAGTGAGGATCCTTTCAATGTCTTCTGAGTACAGTGTCTCATTCATTTCAAAGTAGGCAATCATTGCCAGCATCCATCAACTGGCATTCTTCAGGTCCCCAGAAAAGTCTGCAGGGAGTCTAGCCTTTAGTTTAGTCTTCCTAACCTCATATACTGGGGCTACAGCCAGGTCCATCTCAGAGTCAGAGTCAGAGGGGGGAGTGGGGTCAGGAATAGTGGGGGTTGATTGTGATGGTTTGGGGTGAAGAATTTGGACAGTGGTGATAGGGGTGGTTTCTTTGGACAAGGGGTTTCTTAGAGGCTCATATCAAGGGGTGTCCACTGGTGGGGGGGTAATAGATAGAATGGGGGGTGCCAGGAGTGAGATAAACAGGCTTCTTCTTCTTCTCTGAGGGAGTCCTCATCCCCTTCTAGTTGGGAGTGCTAGTGTTACGAAACGAATATTCCATTCTTTTTCTCCACATTTTTCTCAGCACAATGGTGCCACTTTTATTTACTTTCCCACGGTCACATAACAGGTCATGTGACTTTCCCACGCTTGATATCACTTTCCCATGAAGGACCCCCATGACATCATACTCTCACATTTCACTTTGCACATATTTACATTTTCTCTTATCTTATCTAAATCTCTAACCAATCACATTTAAAGTAATAATCTATCAAGACAAGAGACACTTAGTCTCCAGCAACCCATGATGACATCATAGTCCAGATCAGTCTATGACATCATCATGACATCATTAGCCTATAAAAGATATTACTAATTACCTTGTATTTTAGTCATTATTTAGTCAGCCCACATCACACCATTTAATGTTATAATGGCACAATATGGCACCACACCCTATACCCTAGTCACATGACGACCCTGTATAGCAACTGAACCACAACATGTACAAACAGTAGAAGAGTATATAAAGCCGGAGCTCTTTGCTGGACGTTCTCCAGTAAAGTTCTCTTGGTTATTCCTGGATAAGGGGTGCTTCACTAAGGAACTAATCCCAAGTCATAGTCACTGGTGATTAGGATTTGGTCCATCCTTCTCTAGTAGATTCTTTTGACTCATTCAGTTGTTTCAGCTGGTGTAGGAGATAAGTATTTGGACTCAGAATGAGTTGACTGCTCCAAGTCAGAGGTTTCTTCCTGTCATAATCCATATAATGTCTTGTTTTATAGTAGGCCCTACTGCTCAAAGGCAGGGGTGTTAGACAAGCTAGATCTTTTGTTACATCAACATAACTGATCTTAACTGTCAAGCATGTCCTTTAGCAATGACACAAAGTCTGATAGAGGTCCAGAGTCTCAAGTGATGCCAACACACTTGGAGTGAGAAGAGATACATGGTTAAACATAGATCTAGCTAAGAAATACAGGATGGCTACCAATGGGTATTTATAGGGGAAGGTAGGGGAAGATGATCTGGGTGAACAATGGATACCAGATTAGGAGAACAATGAATAGTCCAAAAGAGGAGGACAAAGGGAACTAGAAATGGACATTAGGGTTGCAGTGATATAGAAGGGGATCAATCAGAATGCTACAATGAGGGGAAATAGAATGGTAGTACTGTCAAGTCCAGGTCCTCCGGAGCAAGTCCAACAAAGTCCAGAGTGGAGATGCAGTATAATGGTAGGGGGTGAGGACTTTTGGCACAGGACTTATGTGTTGTGCTCCTTGCACTCACAATCCTCGGAGTCAGAGATCGGAGAAGTGGAGATAGTATGCAGAGGGGTAAAGGGAGACCAGAGGGTGTTGGAGTGAATAGGAGGAAACTTAGTCAATATTCTAACTGAGGTAGTAATGGTACATGCACAGGTTTATATACCAACTACCTTGGGTGAAGGGCAAAGACATAAGGAAATAGATGAAGCATACCATATAGAAATGGAGTAGAGGTGGATAGCAGAAGCATATGGAAAAGTCAAGATATGTCAGATAAGGAAGACAGAATGGATGACAAAGTTCTACAGGTGAAATATGTATAATGAACATGGACAGGTGGCATGCAGTCACAGACAAAAGCTGTTATGCTACGCATAAAGTCCAACTGTCGAGCACTTCCTCAAGAGCAAAGTGAAGTCTTGTAGAAGTCCCAGATCTCACTGGTCATTGCAAGTTGCAGCAGAGTGAGTCAAACTCTAGGCATGTTAAGCGTAGATCTAACTAGGGAACAAGTACAGAGCTTGAAGGTATTTATGTGTCTGGGGAAAATGAGTTAACTATAAGGAGAAGTTAATGAGGAGGGAAAGGTGAGTCCATTAGGAAGGCAAGGACATCAGGCAGTACTGCTATAGGGAAGGTGACTGAGTAAGGTGGGGTGGGGCAGAGGGTATAGTGAGAGAGGAAGATGAGGGCAAAGGGTATGGACTATAGGGAAGGCAGGTGAGTAATGGGAATGTTCCCTGTTGAGGAAGGTGGATGCCTTGTGGGGTGCTCATTGTTGAAGTTGAGGATGTCATGCCACGTAGTGTGGGAGGGGTCATTGACAAGGTCTTGAAGATGGGAAGGGAGATGGTAAATGGAGGGGGTGATGTCGGATGGTCCTGCCATGGGTTGCAGGGACCACTGGAATTGGAAGTAAGTTTCTAAGAAGGATGCACACTGTTCCTCCCGTCGTTGGTCTGCTCATTCCATGAGTGCGGCACTGCCACTCAGTGGTTGGGAAATCGTAACAAAAGCTAAGAATGGTATTATGCTACGCATAAAGTCTAACTGTAAAGCACTTCCTCAAGAGCAAAGTGAGGTCTTGTAGAGATCCGGGTCTCACTGATTGTCACAAGTCACAGTGGTTCTGCTTCTGGAGTTAAACCTTAGGCATGTTAAGCATAGATCTAACTAGGGTACAAGTACATGGCGTGGTGGTATTTATGTGGGTTGGGGAAATGCACAGACCAGGCTATGTGGACTATAGAAAAGGAAGGAAGCATCCATTGAGGAAGGCAAGTTATTCATCAGTCACTTTAAGGGAGGCAGCTAGCCGAAGAAAAGAGGAAGGTGAGATATGAGAGGAAGGCAAGGCATGAGAGAAAGCAAGACTTTATCAAGAAGGCAAGTGGAAGGGTTCAGGGTTGCGGAAGCCTGGGTAGTTGTTGGCAAAGTCTAGAACTTCTGCCCAAAGGGGATTGTAGTGGTTGAGGCTGGCATTGCGGAATTCTGAGAATGGAGGAGAAGAGGCTATGGAGTAGGGGATGTGTAGGTCCTTGTCAGAGGTGGGGGGGGTGAGGCCATTGGCTGGGGGCTCCACCGCATGTTAAAGTAGAACTTGAGGAAGGTTGCTCTTCTCTGGTTATTTGTAACATTACCCCCCTGACAAGGCTGGTGCTCTAAACCAGTCCTTTCACTCAGAAGTGGACTCTCTGTCAGCATCTTGGTTGGATTTGGAGTTGTTGATGAGGATGGGGGAGGTTCAAGTTCCCTTACAAAGGAGTTCAGATGGAGGAGTGCTTTCACTGCCTCTCATTGAGCAGGAGAGGGAGTTAGAAAAGGAGAGAGAGTGGGTAGGAGGTGAAATAGTGGGGGAGACAATGGGGCCAGGGTATTGTTGTTCAGAATGTCCATAGAGATGACAGTTTGTACATCATTGGTCAGGGCATTCATGAGTGGGGTGGGCTGGGGCATGTCGGTGGCAGTAGGGGCAGCAGTAGGAGGGGCAATGGAGGAGGAAGTGACCTTGGCTGCCACATTGAATGCAATTAGGCTGTACAGATCCTCAGGGACAGACATGTCCAGAATACCCCTGCCCAAGGCAGTGAGGGCATATTGGGTACATCGAGGTCAGGACACCAGAGGCAGAGGGCTTAGAGTAGGAGATTGTGGGCCTGCTGGTCCAAGAAAAAGAGTGTTCTGTCAGACTGGGCGGGGTTG
>JBBPKP010000200.1:4467-16422 GCA_038089335.1 Boletellus aff. obscurococcineus | reverse complement strand
CCCGGTGGTGGTGGTGGTGGCGGCGGCGCCTGGCCTGAGGAAATCGAAAACGAAGCCATTGGACCGCGCGGGTGGTATTCACCCATGCCGACGTCTGCGCCACGAGTGACACGGGGGTTTGGGCGTGAGCCACACAAGCAGCGCGACGACAAACGGACATGTACTCACAGATCCAGTTGCCGGGGCCGAACCTCTCGTCGGCCTCGGCGCGTTTGAGGACGAGCCAAAAGGCGTGCTACAGGACTGGTTCAGCACGTTTGCCGCGCGTTGCTTGGGCGCGGAACGACTCACGATGCAGCCGGGTATGTAACCCAGACTGTCAAAAGGGGTCGGTCGCTCACAAGGTATACGTTAGAGAGCAGCGAGACGTACAGTGTCAACAAGATATTGAGGCACAGGTCGGCGCCGCATCCTGCAACCATCGCAACGGCCGCAGGAGGGAAAATAAAAGCGACCTAAAGGGTGGTGAGGACGAAGGTTGATACAAGCTGTGAGCAAGGCCTTACACATATGAGCACAAAAGCATCTGCTCCGCCTGCCATGGTGAAAGTTTTGGGAGAAAATGATTGTCTAGGAGAACTCGAAGAAAATGATGTCATATCCACATTTGGAAGGCAGATCGTGGCGGCCGTAAGCCTAATAATCGAGGAGAAAAGCATGCAACGACACGTCCCGCAGACACGCAAGCTATTTACAAGTCTCACAAACTCTCCCTCCTAACTCCACACATCCACGTTAAATAGCGAAGATGAGCTACTCTTGGTCTTGTGGCGGCGGCCGCTGGAGAGAGAACGGGTTGTTTGTGCGGACCCCTGTCTCCTGCATAGTAAGACGGCCAGCCTGCGTTTGGCCTTGCCGCAGAGTGCCCACGTTTCCGAAAGTGTCTTACCCATCGTCGCGGTTTGCGAGCAGAGCATGTTCTTGGCCTGTGCGCATCGCGCCTCTTACGCCACCCGAAAACGAAACGCCATCTGATTTTAATGCAGGGCTTAATGACGACGTTGGCGCATGTGAAGGCGTGGGGGAGTGCAGGGGCGACGTGGGGTTTCATACGTCCCTTGGAGGTTGAATGATGAGGCGAGATCAGTGCCATTGGCGGGGGAAGGCGACGTGTGTACAATGGACGTGAATTCGAGTGCATCCAAAGCCGGTGGTTAACGTTTGCTGGGGTTATTGTTGTTGCAACTGTGGTAGTTATAATTGCTGCTGCGCCTGTAGAGCCTGCAAAGCCTATTGTTGACGCAGCAATTCTACCTATAACATCATTGAACAAGATCTCAATACAGAGAGCCAGGGGTGTGACAAGAAGGCCTGCTTGCATCCCTTTTTGCTGTGCCTGCTGCTGATAAGGATTGAATGATGTGTACTGAGGTTACACGTGAACTGGGGTTAATCGACAAATGGGAAGGGGTTGTTCGGATTTGAATCACTTGTAAGAGGCGGTCTGAGTTATCGCCAGCAAAATCAGACCGTGGACCACCTCCGAATAAATCTGCGCCTGATCATCCAACAATATAGAAACGTTCAAATCCTCGACTGCCCTGTTTCGTCCGGCTTCTTCACTGAGTCGGATGGCACGTCGGAGGCCGGTCGCCTCCGCCTGTCAAGCCTGCTCCTCAATGTGGCTCCGCTTGGACGCCTCGATGGCACGCCTGAGCTCCCCATCAGCCCAGTCCCCGGTTCGGTTTCCCGCCGGAGGCACTGAATGAGTTCTTCTCGCAACGTTCTTGTCCTCCTCCTGACCACTCGCCGTCCTCTGACTATGCGGTCACGCATCGAAGCACAGTTCCGCTACTCCTCCTATGGACGACCAGCATCGCTAAGAAGGATGGAGAGACCCTTTGCCTTTTGCTGTACGTTGGCACCACAGTCCATGCCGCCCCCGTCCACACATTGGAACTCCTTGAGCATCTTGATGATGTAGACATTGTCCCCAAAGTAGAGCACCACGTCCTCCGATCCGGCATGCAAGAGGTAGTCGAGCACAGTGACCGGCTGCCAACACCTCAGCGCCCCAGGATCGCACGCGAGGAGCCGGGCCAACACTCGCCTCGAACACGTGGCGCCACTTCTTTCCCTTGTCGCTCAATCGCTCGTCGAGCATCTCCATGATTTCGGCAAGGTCGTTCCTGCATGAGAGAAGAAAGAAAAGAAAAAGGACGGCCGGCGACGAGCAACGCCCACGCAGGAAGTGAACACGCACTGGTTATAGCTCAACTACGCGATCTCGCTCATCCGTGTGCTCGAGAGCCCCCATGGATCGTCGGACCTGGCATCCCGCACCTTGGCTTGCGTTTCCGAATACCCCTTGGTGTAATTCTTGGCGACGCACAAGGCGTCCTTTCCAAAGTGCTGTGGGATATCGCAAAAGCAGGATGGGATGCGGTGTTGTATAACACTCTAAGGGGGGAGAGCCGCCGCCGGGAGATACTGGGTTGCGAACGGTGCCGAGTCGGTTTCACCCAAGCGATATTGGGCTACAAAGAGCCTATTATAAAAATTTCGTACCGCAACAAACTGCTCACGCCGATGGTGAAGCGGTTATCATGCTTGCCTTCCAAGCAAGCGGCAGGGGTTCGACTCCCCTTCGGCGTATATTTTTTTTGCCTTCTCTGTTCGTCCCAGTGGGATTGTGGCCTGACGCACGTTTCAGACACCCCCATCAAGCACCGCTGACAGCCCGTGTCAGTCCACGCCCACATGATTCTGCCAGTTCAACGACGATCTTCCCGAGCGCGTAAGATCTATCGCCGGACGCCATCCCATAACGTTGGGCATCCAACAGGGGTGTGTAGACACGCAGTGCAGTCGTCGTTCGGCCCCCACGTCGTCACCGCCCGCATATCAGCGACACACATCGAGACGGGCCAGATGCGCGCGTTCGTACGTGCTGCACCCCCGGGGTACGACTGGCAGCCGCCACTGCTATGTACTCACCGACGCGGCGAAACATCTGGACTTGCCGTCTCGTCTCGTCTCGTCTCTGTTCCCCACTCAGCATCGCCGTACGCCGCCACGCCACCATCTAACCTCATTCGCCTTCTTCTCAAAAGGGCGATATCGAGGTTGTTCGATCAGTTGATGGGTGTGACCGTCTGAACGACGAGGCAACGCAGGGGGACGACGATCAAATAATGAGTCCATTCATGGACAGCAGCGCATCGCGGGGCGTCCTTGGCTCGGACATGACGTGCGTGACAGGCTTCGCGGACTCGGACCCGTCGACCAGCAGCAACCCCATTTTGTGGTACAGTGGCCGCGCGCTCGGCACAGGTTCGTTGGCGAGATGAAAATGATGGCCCGAGCGAAGCCTTTCGGTGGGCGGTCGGCGTCATGTCCGGCGCACCGTGCGTGCCCAGACTGATCCGAGCTCGCTGCCATCAAGTGCGTCGACAGCTCATGATCGGCCTTTGAGGAAGTATATGCCACTGGTACACAAATGCTATCGTCTGACGGGTTTGGGGTAATGCCTATCGCCACATTTTGCTGGTATCACTATGCGCAAATGTATCGCTATGTATTATGCAAAGAGAGACCTTCGATACAAGCAAGAGCAAGAAGAATTAGTGAGCGGATGGGAGAAACCATGTCAAACGGTCTACCACTGTAACAAGAAAAGTTCGGGTAAGGTATAAACGAGAGCACAAGGGAAATCCCTGCAAAGAACAGATGGCATGGTATAGGCAGATAAATTATTGTACTGGGTAAGTGGACGTGGGCTAGATATCACGGCGACGCAAAACGGAATCCCAAGAAAGAGCATCAAGCAAACAGTCGATCCCAAAAAGTTTTTCAAAAGTATCCTGTGCCCGGTCGGGTGGGCAGAGGAGGCAAAGGCGGCAGAGGGGGGGGTACTTCGTCATCAGCCCAATAGCGGCTT
This sequence comes from Boletellus aff. obscurococcineus, assembly GCA_038089335.1. Taxonomy (NCBI): domain Eukaryota; kingdom Fungi; phylum Basidiomycota; class Agaricomycetes; order Boletales; family Boletaceae; genus Boletellus; species Boletellus aff. obscurococcineus. The sequence goes on along the minus strand of JBBPKP010000200.1, from coordinate 12,542 downwards.
CCAGCAACGACAATCTCGTCCCCGTTCTCGTCCAGTCCGCCATGTTCGACGAGATACATTGTTCGTCTCCCAGCGGTCTTGTCCTCGGAGGGGTATATGGACGCGTCGTCGTCTGTGTCGTCGAAACAGCTCTTAGGAATAGCATCCTCGACATCAGCATCGTCATCGTAGGTAGTAACACTGCTGCTGTCTCGAACCATCATCCGAGTGTAGACGCTCGAACTGACGTCGCTTCGTTCTGAAAACTGCGACCCGGCATCCATCGCGGATCTGCCAAACGCAGAGGTTACAGGCTGCCCATAACTGCTTTCAGAGAGGGCGGACGTGTGTGCTGTCGAGCGGGAATCGCGGCTTGCCGGCCCCTGGTTGCTTCTTGAGACAGATACAAGCGATGATACCGAAGATGATTCAGAAAATGTGGCTGTGCTCGCTGAGGGCCTCAAAGATGGGGATATTGATGAAATCTGAGACAACGGCACAGAAGGCATCGACGAAAAATGCTCATGGAACTTGGAAGGTGATCCAATCGGTGTACACGGCCGTGGACTCGAGGTCGGATCCGGCGAAGGGGGTAGAGGTGCGTCCGGAGGTGGGTGCGGGGACGGAGGTGGGCCATACTGAACTTTCCGTTGCAGGAAGGCGGGCGTGCGACCAAGGCCAGCCGAGCGTGCAGCCCCGGATCGTTGCTGTCCAGTAAACTCATTACCATCAAACTGGTCACACTCTGGAGGGCTTGTAGTTTCTCCGTTATGATGTGACGCAGAAGGTAATGTCCTCGGGGAGAGATAAGGTCTAAAGGGAGATGCGGTCCCACGCGAAGTTAGCGGCTGTGTCGATCCCGGGGACATTGGCCCAACGGACACCAGACGTGCAGGAACACCACTTCTGGATGGTGCGGTCGGAGCCGCTGGCAAGGGAGGTGACGCTTCGCTGGACGAGGCTGGCAGAAATTGTGGTGGCTGAGGAAGAGGGGTAGTAGGCGGAGGAGCCGGTGGAGGGATATTAAGGTGTTGCCTCGAGGACGACGCTGCGAGAGGCCGCGGAGTCGACCCTGACCCTCCGAATGACGTCGGTGGGCCTGAAATGGAGGTGAAAGGCGCAGTTGAGGGAGTGCCAGGTATAGGAGGTGGAGGTGGGTCTGTCGCAGCAGTAGAGGCAGAGGTCACCACAGCGGGCACTGGGGTGACCTGTGGCGAAGAAGGTCGTTGAGGTGAAGAGCTATGATCCGAGCGACGTGGCTGCGTTGCTCTTGTGTGAACTGGTGGTGGACTTTTGCTCGCTGGTTGTCTCGGAGGGGACGAAGATGGACTCGTCAAGCTCAACGTCAAGGGAGAAAAGCCAGACCGTGTTGGTGATGCCGCTGCTGCACGGCGTTCCAATGGTTTCGGACTCGATGGCCTTGGAAGGGTAGGGAGTGCAGGGACGGGGGGTATACTGTCATCGTCATCTTCGTCGCTGGCGGATTTTTTGGGCCGTCTGCGGAAGAAGGCCATCGCACGAGATTTAACCCCACCAGGAGACTTCCCCTGAGATTTGTTGGAAGAAGCGGAAAGATAGCCGCCGTCCGACAGGTCGTCCCCGTCCTTCTCAGTAATTTTACTCTCATCGACTTTGGATCTCGAGGTCTTGTTACCCTTTGATTTTCCAGGTTTGCCCTTTTTCGCATTCCCTTTTGAAAGATAATGACCTTCGCTGGTATAGCCGGAATCGGCAGACCCCGGGCTAGGGTTGTCGCGTCCAGAGTTACGACGTAAACTACCGTCTCGGCTGTGCGGTCGTACATCCCCGGTCTCTCCAAGATGGACTTGGCGAGGAGAGAGGGAAAAGGACGAGAATAACTGCAATTGGTCTGACGAGAAGTCACCAAAGTGCACGTGAGGGGACTCTATGAGACTTGGCTTGCGACTAAGTGACCGAGTAGTAGTCAGAGCCGCGTTAGAAGCGACGTTTGCTGGGGAGTTGAGTAAAGAGGATTCACTCGATGCGGAAATGGAGTCGGAGGTGAAAGCGGGGGTTGCTGCCTGGAAAAAAGTAATTCCGCGTAAACGGGATGCAGGTTGCATAACAGAAGACGGAAGCACACACCTCTGCCAATTCTGGAACTCGTTCTGATTTAATGTCGGGTTTGCTCTGGGTCCCTGATTCCGGATGGTGATCCTCTAGCTCTTCTGAGAGAGGATTGTTGAAAATCCAAGCCGCGACGGCTGAGCTCTGGCCTAAACCGAGTTCGAGGGCAGTTTCGAGGACAGATGCTCGAACGACATTCGAGTTGCGTTGCGAGTCCTCCAATCTGGCCCTGGAAGGACGAAGGTGAACTTGGGGTGAATCAGATGTCATGAGGGTGATGAATCGGAGAAGTGTGGACCGGGCGCGCGGTGCGTGGAGCAGAGAACGAAGAACTGCTGTGCCACTTGTGTAGGAAAACGCGTTTCTGGACGATCGAAATTGACACGGATCAGAGATAAGAGGGGGAGAAAAAAAGGGCCATTCGCGCTTGACGGGAGGCAGACACGGGGAGCGCAGTGCTAGCAAAGGACGGAGGAGGCGTGAAACACGAGACGGACAAGAGAAAGACGCGCTGGAGCGGCGAGGATCCGAGTCGAGGACCCATTTAATTCTCAAAAACGTCGGCGTTTGCTAATTGGGGTTAGCTAAAAATATTTATTACATAATTTTCCTCACAAAATAATACGCGCCGATATTCCGCCGAGCATCGCCATAGAGATGACCCCGAGCGAGTCTCTGCCAGACCTCAGTTCACCCTTGCAGTGACTTGGCTTTTGTTCTGGTGTGGTTACTCGGATGTGTACGTCGACTTTGGCTACTTTAGACTCACTTTCGGCCTTTACGGCCCGCGGCCACCAAAGTAAACGTAAACACGCACTTTTAGAGTAAATCTCATACAGTGCTTTGCACACGCTTTCAAATCATCCATTCAACGCAGTATGAAAAGTAGTACTAATAAGCGGGCAAGAAAAAAACCATATGGACCAGCAAAGATAGACTCGACGCGCTCGCAAGCATGTGCTCCCAACAAAGATTAGCTGGTACGGTGGTGACAGTGGTCGGGGTCATATTGGACACGCCGTCGCCGGCAAGGCGGCATGCATACCAGCGCTACTTGCCTATCTCGTCGCCCTACTTTCTCACGGTGTTGTAGTAGCACTCGTCCTGCTGTACTTTGATTTACACTTTGTCAGTCTACTGCAGTGAGCCATGGCCTGATGTCCCTCTCTCGGTTCCCTGAGTAATGTCAGGACTGCATTTTCACAGTTCACATTTCACCCCGTCACACACTCACTTAGGTAAGTGATAGTCTACAAGGTACAACATCACTATGACAAAATATGACATCGTGCCTCCTGGAAGTCGCACGTTCGTATATAAGCAGGGATATCCTGACCGATACCCCAGTCTCGGAGCAGCCATCCTTTCGCCCTCGTTTCAAGTGCGATATTTGGTCGTCCCTAACATCATGCAATTCGTTCACAGGCTTGCATCGGGCATTCGTCAAGACATACGCGCCCGCGCGCCATGGTACCCGAGTGACTGGTCTGATGCCTGGAATTACAGAGTCATTCCAGCGACCACGCTGATATTTTTTGCAAAGTATCGCTTCTTTCTCCATACGGACCCGCACGAGGTGCCTGACTTGTCTTGTAGCGTTGTGCCCGGTGTTGCGTTTTCCTTAGATCTCATTGAAACCACCCAGCAATATGGCGTCGCCGAAATCCTTATCTCCTCCTTCATGGCTGCGTTCATATTCTCCGTTTTGGGTGCCCAGCCCTTGACCATCGCCGGAGTAACGGGTGCGCCTCGATGCGATATCTTTCCACGCCGCGCTTATTTCATCCCAGGTCCGATCACCGTTTTCAACAAGACCATTTATGACATTACGCAGAGACAGCCCAACCCTCCCAACTACCTCTGGTTTGTCGGGTGGGTATACCTCTGGGCTGCAATTATCCATTGGATCACTGCCGCGCTCAACTGTGAGTACCACCGTCCAACAGACCACCCGGGGCTCTCATGCACATTACGCAGGGTGTAACTTTTTAAAATACGTCACCCTCTTCTCCTGCGATACGTTTGGGTTCTATGTTTCGTGGGTCTACATTCAGTACGGCGTGCAAGTTATTACCCGCCAGTTTAGTGCTGGCAATGACGGCGCGTTTGTTGCCATCATATTGGCATTCCTCATGTTCGTCACTTCCTTCCTTTTCCGAGCACTCTCACACACGCCCTATTTCCATCGAATCGTCCGTCGCTTCTTTGCGGACTATGGCATGCCAATATCTCTTATCGCCGCTTCCGGCTTGGCCTACTGGGGCCGTTTCCATTCCGCACATCCAACCACTCTTCCTGTGGGCCCAGCATTTCACGCTGCAAACGGAAGACCATGGCTTGTCAGATTCTGGGAACTAGACGAAAAATGGGTGGGGATCGCCCTTCCATTTGGCATCGTATTATGGATCTTGTTCTTTTTCGATCACAATGTTTCCGTACGTTTCCCCTGCCTAGCCATATCACATCGGCGGATTTAAGCTCCACTCCAGTCGCTCATAGCGCAGGGCTCCGAATTTCCCCTGCGCAAGCCTCCGGGATTTCATTACGACTTTTTCCTCTTGGGAATTACCACCTTCGTCGCTGGACTGATAGGTGTTCCCGCTCCGAATGGCTTGATCCCGCAGGCACCCATCCACACTACATCTCTCGTCGTCATGGGCCGCCCATCGAAGAGGTCAGACGATGGAGAGTGCACAAAGTCACCTAGCTCCGTCATCTCGAGTCATTCGGACGAAAAGCGAGCTACACGAGAAGTCCCCATTGCCGTCGTCGAGCAGCGGGTCTCGAATCTCGCGCAAGGAGCACTCTGTCTCGTCCTCCTCAGCGGACCATTCCTCCGCCTTCTCCATCTCATCCCGAGAGGCGTGCTTGCAGGACTCTTGTGAGTCATTGACGTTCCGTTCCTCGCACACGCCGCGGCTGAGCACGCTTGGCAGCTGGTACATGGGCACGGACGCCCTTCGAGGCAACGGCATCACTCTCAAGCTGCTCTACCTCCTCCGAGACAGATCGCTCACCCCTTCCGACGACCCCCTCCGAAAGGTCCGCAAGTCCCGCCTCGTCCTGTTTGTCGCGATCCAACTGATCGGCTTCGGTGCGGCATTCGCCATCACGCAGACGAGAGGTGCGTCTGTCTTGCACACACGCGTTCGCGACCTCCTGGGTGGTGACCCACGCACCCGGTGGCTGAGCCTTAATCCCTGATTATCTGACGTCGTGCCCGCACGCAGCCGCCGTCGGGTTCCCAGTGGTGATTCTCTCGCTCGTCCCGCTTCGCGCGCTGGTCCTTCCGAGATTCCCTTTTACGCCCGAAGAACTGTCCATCCTCGACGGCCCGGCCGCGTCCCCGTTTGTACGTCTCTCGCGTCGCTTGCGTCCTCTCACCTTGATGCCCTTTCTGTTCCTATAGACAATGGCGTCTGTCGGCGGTTCGCTACAACTAGAACGTGCCCGTGCCCATGTGGAGCATGACGTGTGATCGAAACCGCGCAAAATGTTCATAGCGTAGCTGGTAGATAAAGATAACACTTATGCAATCCGTCACGTGCAACGGGCCCTCGGCGATCTTGCGCACGGCAATCGTTTGTTACTTGCAGCCTAGTAGTGTATCCGCAAAGCCGACTCACGCTGGCGACCAAGTGCTGATCGGCCTCTCGGCGCATAACAAAGCATCGACCCAGTTTGAATGCGTCCGGTGTTACCAGCTGCCCGTGGTTGGATCCCGAAGGGATGCCGACGTATGGTCGTATTCCTGACGCAAGGGGGGTGGCGTTGCGCTCTAGTTGAAACGAGTTGTACCGTGTCTATTCATGCCAAGAAACAAAAACATGAGGAAAAAAGAGGGGCTACAGATATTTGCTGCACAACAGAGCAGCCCACAATACTGGGCTCTCGACATCAATCGACCAGCTAGTCCATCTTCTAAGTAATAAAAAAGCCATGCCGACACAGTGTGCGCGACGCATTCCAAAAGACCGACCCGCTTAGTTAAGGTCCAACGGAGAACATCCTACATTGATAAAGCCCTCCTGTGAATCCCGACAACGAGCCCGAAAAAGTCCGTCAGCCTTCCATACCCAGGCAATCGACCAGAGAGAAACGAAAACGAAAAAAAAGAAGCAGAGATCCAAAGACGTACATATGTATTGTTCGAACAGCAAATGGGCTGTTGCTGACACCCAGCCGCTTCGCCCGCCCCAAAGATGTTCATCGGCGTGCAATTGATGCCAACCATGTCCGTCACGTCAAACGGCACACTGAGCATCTCCAAAAAACTGGCAAAGTTCGTCGCCTGTAGGTTACGGGGGTCCGCATCAGCTTTGCGGCGAGAGCCGATGGCAACGCAGGAGCGAAAAAAGAAAAAGAAACAAATACATTGTAGGCGCTGTTGCAGCACGACAACGTGCCGGTGTTGCACTGGGGCTTGGTGCTGCCTTGGCGGACGTGAATGTGGCGTTCCATGCGCGCGCTGGTGGTGCCGGCGGCGGCGAGGACGATGGCGACAACGGCAGAGATGTGAGGAAACATGGTTGAAGTAGAAGGTGGGGGCGGGAGTTGGTTGTTGCTGGTTGAGGTTGGAGACGTAGTATTTATGTCGGCGGCGGCGGCTCGGCTCAGAAGGGAATGCTTGCAAAGTGTGCACCCTGTCGGACACAAAAGTGACGTCGTCGTGCATTGGTCGGTGCATCGGTTCGATATTTGGCATTGGCATTCTTTGGATCCATCACGTGTCAGACACTAACCGACATTGCCCAAGCCTCCGATGACGCGCCAATTGGACGTGCGCCTGTTTTGTGGAATGCTGGGTTCGGACACTGGGCACGTCGCAACATGTCAGCGGAGACGCTACGCACACTTCAAAGAGATGCCAGTTGCTACACAAGGCCGCGCCAAGTAGCTGTTGTGCTCATGTACGAAACACGGGAACTTTGGTGTGCGAATGTATTAGCTGGGTATCCCGCACGCCATCTGTCACAAAACTCATTGGAACACGTCCACGTTGTCCAGAACGGTACTTCAGTTTACGAAAAACATCGACTGTAAACCACAAGTGTGTGACAGGGGGCGTACTGGGCGTAAGATCACAAATTCTGAGTGTACTGTGACGGCTTTCCGAGTTCATAAGAGAACGAGTATACGTAGTCACAGACTCTTAGTTTGTAAACAGGAAGTATCCTGCAAGGTGGAGGCATTTGACATTAGTTGATCCACAGCGAGCATGAACTTCAAGGCGGAAAAGACTCACATGGTCACCATCGAGATCTATTTGGCGAGCTGTTCGACTGCTCCGACCGCACATCAGCCAGCATTCATGTCAATTCCAATGTTCGATCCCATGCACATTTTCACGACTCGCTCTTCGGCGAGTCCTGGACGTGGGTCTGAAGCTTTGCTTGCATTACGCTGATCAGGTAGTTCATATTGTCTTGCTTCTTTTGTACGGTTTCCGATAGCGTCTCGAGGTTCGTTTGTATGTATCCGGCCTTGTCCTTATAGTACTTCGTTGCCTCTGCGCGTGTCTAAACCCGATCAGGGGAAGAAGCATGACCACGACGATGCGATCACCTTTTTCACGTAGTACCCCGTACCGATATCGACGATGACGTGTTCTGGATCGTTGAGCTTGCCCGGGACATAGAGGGAGTTGGTCAAGGGTACCAAGATCGTCGTGCCTCAACGCCATCTCGAATTATCGTTCCTCGGACAAGCAAGTCAGCGTGACTCACCAGCGTTCTTGGGTTTCACCTCGCCAACATTCTCGAGGCAAGACTTGAATCTGGATAGGGCTTGCTTGAGCTGGGCAAAGGAATTGGTCAAGTGGTTCAGCTCCTGCGGAAGGGTCGATCAAGCGAACCATGCATAGAGGTTAAAGCCGACCTCTTCGAGCTGCCTGCGCACGTCTGAAAGCTGTTGGAGGTCCAAGTCGGCGATGTTGATCTGCTGTGGTTGAGAAGAAGCCATGGCGGTGGCGATGCTAGGGCAGAACGTGACGGGACTTGCACGTGACT